>OMLF01037049.1:4912-17763 GCA_900302615.1 Holocentrus rufus | reverse complement strand
CCAGTGGTACAGTCACCCTGGGGTAATACAGTGAGAGGAGGGAGGAAGAGGAGGAGAGCTCCTTGGATTATTTGGACCCCCTGAAGAGCTGCAGGTGGTGCAGGGGAATTACTGCAACAGCTGTGTGCATGTGTGTGTGTGTGTGTGTGTGTGTGTGTGTGTGTGCGTGTGTAGACATGATATATAGACACAAACAGACACAATGCACTATTCATCCACTCTGCTGCAGTTAGTCAGCCCTCTGCACTACGAGTTGGAAATGAAATACTCATAAGTGTCTCTCTCTCTCTCTCTCTCTCTCTCTCTCTCTCTCACCCACCCACTCACACACACACACTCCCACACACACACACACACACACTACTTCCAACTCCCTCTGTCTCGCTATTTCTTTATTGCTGTTTTCATTCTCCCTATCTGGCCCATATATTACATAGCTTGCACTATATCATTTTCTTCCTCTCTCTCTTTTAATACGTATATTTTTCTCTCTCTGCCAACCAGTGTGTGTGTGTGTGTGTGTGTGTGTGTCCAAATCTTCCGCCCTCCCGTCTGCCCAACACTTTGATCAGACGGACAGACAGACATACCTGAGAATAAATATGGCAGGCAGCTCGGGGAAGGAGATGAGAGGGGCTTTTGCTTCGTACTTCCAGATATGAGTGAAAACACACATCCATACACTCACACACACACACTCACACACACACATGCATATGCTGTGACAGAGGAGCAGAGCTTGTCTCACTTTCTTCCTCAGAACATATAACTCATTATCTCTCTCTCTCTGTACTCATCCTCCTCTTTTCTACCTCAACCTGCAGCCTCTTGCATTCCTGAGGTTAATCATCTACTCAGGGTTAGCTTGTGTTTTCTTTTAAAAAAAAAAAAAAAAGATCATTGGGTCACGGCCAAAGTTCCTAAGAGGCTGCTGCGTGGGCTGATGTGAAACAGCGTTATCACATCACATAAAAACTGTTTTACGCCTCATTCTGAGCTCGCCTCGCCTCGCCTCGCTGCTGCCGCGGCCCTCGGCTCGGCTCCAGCAGCTGATTTCAAGTACTTGTGGAAAATGGCTCCTAGTTCGGTATCATGATAGATGGAGAACGTGCATTGTACTTGACCTTGGCTCGTGCGCAACAGTGCCAGGTTGTGAATTACTCCGTATATTTTCATAGAAGAGACGACGAGGCGGCGGTGAATGAATGAAGTGAAACTGTTCAGACAGGAAGAGAGGGGACGCTTTGAATGTCTTTGATCTCGTCGCTTGATAAATAAGCAAATGAAGCCGGCGTGACGACTGACATCCAGGACGACAGAGTTATCACTGTTTTTAAAAGTGAGGAATGATGACGGGACAGATTACTTGAAACTCTGCCTCAGACTTTTTTTTTTTTTTTTTTTAATTCATGCCTGCATCATGTTTTTCTAACCCATGTTGCTGGTCACAAACACCTGGCGCACATTCGTCCTGATGCAAATAAATTTTTACTTGATTTGTAAAAGCGAATTTCACCTCCTCACCTCAGTTTATGCTAAATTTATTCTTATTCTTTTGGCTTTTTTATTGCCTTGACATCATTTTGTATTGATTACAGCTGTGAAAATGGACACAAGCTCTTTGGAAATTGCAAATACTTGTGGAATTTGTTTGTTTAAGGTGTGATTTTTTTTCCCTCTTCCTTGAATTTAAATCAGCAGAGGACTGATCACATTACCTGTTTTTATAAATTAAATTCCCGCCTTACACTAACACTATTACAAGATTTCCCGTACATTTGAGAGCATGTGAAAGTTTTGCAGATGTTCCCACAATGCAAAGCAGCCATTTCCCAGTGGGTTCAAATTTGCTGAACACTATTCTGAGAGTCGTTCCTTCACCATTCGTCCATTGTAATCTAAAAAATCCCCGAGACGTTTCTCCCTCATTTCCTCCCCTCGCTACTCTCTCCTTTCCGTTTTATTTCTGCACGACTGGCTCGATGGCGGTTGATGGATGGCGCTGTGATGATTGCGGCGGGAGCGTCACGCCGACAAGCAGGGTGATTTCCCTCCCCTCCCGCTTCTTCCAGCGCACAGGATGTCTGCGAACGCGTCTGCCGGCCGCTGATACGCGATCTGAAACGTTGGCACCGGCCGCCGAGAGGGGCGAGATGAGAAACGACGATGTCTTATTGGACCCGGCCAACAGAACAGTTCAGGTTCTGGTCGGGGGGCGGGAACGTTTCCTTTTGAAGGGAAATAAAACGTTTTGATGGAATTCGGACGAGCCAAGAGAGATTAGAGAGATGAGAGGAGAGCAGAAGATGAGAGACGGCGTATCTTATTGGACTCGGCTCAGAGCAAAGGGGGAAGTTATTGTTTGGGGCAAAGTTTCCTATCGCCGAGAAAGAAAAGTGTTTTAATGGGTTTTGGAAAGAGAGAAGAAAAGAACAAAAGGAGGGGGGGTGATAAAATAAAACAAAAGAGGGGGCTTTCGCTCTTTGCATTGTTCAAAGAGAGAGTGTGTGTGTGTGTGTGTGTTTTATCACCTTTCCAAGCTCGGTGTGTGTTTGCTCTCCCTGATAGGCCGGGGCCGGCTCAGGTGTGTCCGACAGGGAGGGGCTGACGGGTGAGTTTCTGCTCAGTGATTGGCTTACAGCCTTTGTGTTGATTCAAAAAAATGTCTTTGAAAAGAGGCGAGGAGAAAAGAAAGGAGGGAAGAAGGAAGAGAAGCCACAGAGGGAGAAAGTGGCCCGTTGCTTTGGGGAATTTAAAAGCACCTGTTCCGAGTTTTCATTGGTCGTCCGTCCTGTAAAACTTTAACTGAGCAATAAAAAGTGTTGCCGGGTTAAAAAAATGAAGGAGACATTTTTTACAGCGCCTTGTAGGTGACCAGCTTTTACAGCGGCAGGCCTCGCTTCAGTTAACATTCTCGTTAGTCGTGATAAATGTCAGCATGATGCAGAACTTCATTGGCCTCTGCAAAATAGACATTTTTCAAAAAGTCGTGCATGTTTTGTCCCTTTTGCCACCAAAAAACAAAAAAATTGAATGAAGTTGATGATGAGCTGAAAAGAAACAATGTTACCACTCAATAGGATTTCTGGGTTACTCGTGTGTGTGTGTGTGTGTGTCGTTCTCTCTGGTGGGCTTGACGCCTCTCTGACGGGGAAACCTGTCGTTCTTACAAATGTCTGTTTGTTTTCTGTTGTTTTCCTGGCCGTCCCTCTCACTGGCTGACTAAACACGACTTCACATGGAGGCACCGACCACCTGAGAAGAAATCCACTGCATCTGTGTATCAGCTGCATCTGTTCATCAATACAATACAATCAATACAACACAGTTTAAATGGGGAGTTTCAAAGTTTCAAAGTTTCAAAGTCTGATATTCTCACAGGATTTTGTTGTTCCTGATTTTTTTAATGCACTTAAGACTTTATTATATTAGAAGCTGGAGTGAGTGCATGTGTGTGTGGGTGTGTGTGTGTGTGTGTCGTTGGGAGCTGTGTGTGGTTGTCACTCACAGTGACAGCTGAGCCCCGGCCGGAATGTGTGTGTCCACGATTTATGCTGGTTATGGTTACGACGGGTATAAACCACAGGGAGAGACAGTTAAGTGTGTGTGTGTGTATGTGTGTGTTTGTGTGTGTGTGTATGTTTGTGTGTGTGTGTGTGTGAGTGAGAGAGAGAGCGAGAGCGAGAGCGAGAGCGAGAGAGAAATACAGATATACAAAATTTCAGTGATACTGAGAGTTTCGTGTGTGTGTGTGTGTGGTCACTCGTTCCCATACACAAACACGAGTGTGTCATTGCCTCACAGCCCATTAACGCCTCTTATCACCTCTGCAGCCATCAGCACCTCTGACTGTTGGTTTGATACCTGCCTTCATTTTGTTAATCATTGATCCAGAGGACAATAAAACAATAAAACAATTCACACCTATAAACGTGTCAAACGCTCTTTAATCACACAAATATATTTACTCTTACTCACTCACTGGCTATGATTTTATCAGCACTACTCGACTATAACTGTATAATTGCTTTGATTTAATTGATATTTACAGAGTTCATTTACAAAAACAGATAAAGGACAGATAAATGTTCACCTTCTATTATTTCATTATTAATTATTAGGTGAGATTCATAAGCCTGCAGAGTCTCACCTGCACAGTCTGCCTATAACTTTGCCTCTCACATTTATTTATCCTTTGTAATATTCCCTTTGTGCAAATAAACTCCGACCTCCACTTCAAAAGTGTTGCAGCTCCTCTGCAGCTTTGATGCTCCCAGCTCTTGTTTTTACTCAGAGGGTCATCTTTTGAAATAGCAAGGCCTTTTAAATCTGTGTGTCTGTGACTGTGTTGGTGCACGTCTGCCGGTGAGTGTCGGAGCGCGTGTGTGTGTGTGTGTGTGTGTATGATTTCATGCATACATATAGAGAGAGTGTCTTTTTCCATGGCGTCTGCCTGCAGCGCACCCTTTCCAGGGTTCAGCCCATCACCGTCCTATGTGATTGTGTGTGTGTGTGTGTGTGTGTGTGTGTGTGTGTGTGTTGCCACTGATCCCATTCTAGCAGCTGGCAGGCTCTATAAATAGTGTGGGCTGGGGATGCCCCTGGACAGAGAAAGGAAAAGGACATCAGCTATCTCATAAAACTCTCAAGGCTAAATTTTTCTCATCTTCCTTTTTGTTTTTGTTGGATCCTTGCATCATAATCTATGAACTGAATGTACTGTATATTTAATTGGGGGCACATTAAGGGGATTTTTTTTTTCATTTTTACAGTAGAGTTAATTTACATTTCCTTACAGATACAGGCCACACTCAACGCTGGTTAATAATTTCACATTAAAGGGATGGAAACACTTGAGATAAAATCCAATGATCTTCTGCATTGCTGTTCTCCTCTCAGTGCAGGGCTTTCTTCATTCTCCCCTGTCAGTGTTTCCCCCCTCACCAATCACAGCGTCCCAAAGGTGCAAATCCCGCTGCCGACTGAGGTCTGCCGACTGTATCAGCGTGTTAATCTGAGATAGTTTACTTAGCAAGTCAACAGGCCGGCTTGGCTTTTTAAGTGTGGAGAGAAAAGGTGATGAGGCCTCGTGTCAAACATGTCGTTCAGCCTCATATTGAGCCGTGGTTTCAGTGTGAGTGCCGGATTGAGAGTGTGTAAGTGTATGAATGTGACTGAAAGGGAAAGTGTGTGTGTGTGTGTGTGCCCTGTTGTATTTAGCTAGGCCCGGTGGTAACAGATTGTGTCAGGGCCTACTTGGTTACGCACTCATTTGATCTGACTTTGTACATCTGGTGTAATGTTTTGACTTGGCATGAGTTAGGTGTGTGTGTTGTGTGTGTGTGAGAGAGAGAGAGAGAGAGAGAGAGAGAAGAAAGAGAACAGATCTAGCTCGGAAAGTGGAATTTAAGTCTATAAAACCATCAGTAAGTGTGTGCATTTCTCTGCCGTATATTACGAGTGTGTGCAGGCTGAGTGTGTGTGTGTTTGTGTGCGTGTGTGTGTGTGTGTGTGTGTGTGTGTGTGTGAGCTGCAGTATCAGCTGATGGATCTCTGGCGGCATGTGGAATAACATTGTATTCCCAGGGAAAGACAGAGGGAGGGAGGGAGGAGAGAGAGAGAGAGAGAGAGAGAGAGAGAGAGAGAGAGAGAGAGACAGGTGTGGAGCGCTACAGAGAAATAAACAGACAGTAGCCAACAGACACTCTGTCTGTCTGCGCTGTGTTTTATCACTGAATGACTCCATCGTTTTCAGCACATTACTGAAGCTCAATACACCACAGCTGCTGCTTAATGCCGGTGTGATGCAGAGTGAATTATTAATGTGTGTGGGACAAAGAAAAAGAGAAGTAAGCTAGCTTACTAGCTAGCAACCTAGCTAGCTGTTGTGAACTCAAGTTGTTACCTTGAAATATGAAAAGAATAGAGGACAATGTGTGTCTTGCCACTTTTCAGAAACTGGCATCATTAAAATTCATAACATATCCCTTCATATTTTTGAGAACCATTTGTTTTTAATGTGTTTTTTCAGTGGGGAATACATTAATTTGCCCAGCTCCCAAAGTTTTGTGTGTATGCATTTTGGTGCACATGTGATTGTCCTGATAGTTATAGATAGTGCTGATAGAAATTAAGCTCAAAGTAAAGTTCAAATATTTTTGGTAATAGTTCCGTGGTGGAGTTTTTGGTCCCATTTTGGGGTCAAAGCCCAGCTTCCATTTCCAAGCTGTACAGGATTGGTGATAAGTCCTTATTATGTGTCACTTCCTTTATTTCAAAACAACAACTCGCTCTCGCAATCGTCTCGTTACTTGCAGATACGATTTGCTTTGGTAAATAAATTCTTCATTTAAATGTGGCATACCATACCATGTACCACAGAGTTTCTCCCATCACTGAATAAGACACCTTGACTGGAAAAAAGTTTTATTTTACTGCTGGTAACCGTTAGAAAAAACTCCCCATGCATACTGCCTCCATTGTCACCAATGCTTGATGACCTCTGCCATTCAAAGCAATGGTGCAGTGCTACATGGTTGCATTGAACTGCAGGACTTTCATGTTACTTACCGCCCACTGTGTGTTGTTGTGTTAGTGCTCAGTAGGCCTAGTTGACCTCCAGTCTGGTTAGCAGCCCTGGACATTAGCCTGAAGCTAACCTGACAAGCCGGCCTGTCCACACCCTGCTCTGATTGACTGTGTGTAGATCTGTGTGTGTGTGTGTGTGTGTTAGGGAATATCAGGGTCCTGAGAAATAACCTCAACTGTGAGTGAGAGTGACAGGGCACCTGTGGTCGAGCGTCACCCTCACTCTGTCACACCCCAACCCGCACGTACACACACACACACATATATACATCACACGCTCAAGTCCTCAGCGCGGTCCTGCAAGGCTCTGCAACCCGACCCGCCTCCCCGCGCCGCTTCAACAGTATTATCCCACTGGGAATTTCATCTGGCCTCACCACCTGTCGCCCGCTGCATTTCACCCAGCCGGTGCCCTCGACAACCTACAGCCTTCTGTTTCCCTCCATAGGCACCAGAATGTAAAGTTGTGCCAGCAGCGGGTATGAGATCAGACCCGACCCTCCCCCGGGGGCAGAAATCTTAGATTGATCCAATTACTCCCAGCCTGGACTTGAATCAGGCCGAATCTAAACCGACGGGCACCTACCTAATTCAATCTAGTGGAACAGAAAGCAAGTCAAGCTGTTAAGCTGCTGTATAGATGGAGGGAGGAGAGGGGCAGGGGGGCGAGTTCGGGTCGGGGTTTGACCGAGCTTGATGCCGATATAAATATTTTTGATGCTCCCCGATAGCGGATACTGCCTGCTGATATTTTAACCTTTCCATTTTAATGCCTAATAACTGCAGGTACCAGCTGTTTCCCCTGGAATTTTATTTTTGGCAAGGTGGAAAACCCTCTGAAATATTATTCTGATCATTATGTGACACTGAGATCGTCCACTAAAACTCAGACTAATGAAATTCTTTTAGGGTCAGAAGCTTTTTATTGCAGAATAACTCATTTCCACCTTTAAATTAATTTAAAACAAGCAAAATATGCAAAAAACAAAACAAAAACTAAAATAAAGACTACACAAAAACAGTTAAAATGTGCATAAATAAATAAAGTTTCACGGATTATATTTATATAGCTGTAATAAGGGAGATACCTCCATCCCATCATCATTTTGTAAATGGCTTGTTTGATTGACGAGTATCTGACATTAGCTAAAAGGATGATATTGGCAAACTCATTTACCATTTTTCCAATATTGGCAGAGAGAAAGGTCTGAGAGGAATAAAGAGAGGAAACCAGGACAATAGGCCCGTCACATCTGTCTGCGTAACTTCATACTCCTGAGGAAGTCAGTAGGAGAGAAATGCTCACACACCTTGACAGGAAATTACAGAATTATCACAGTTCGGTATTTAAATCACTGTCACATGTTTTCATATTGTTGAAGAATCAGGAAGGGATTTTTCAATTTTGTTTATTCATGAATTTTTTGGAATACAAAACGTATTTCCCCAGCGCTCAACCTGTTCTGCACCTGTCTATTTGCATTGTTTCCTGGTTTCGTTGCTGCAGAATGTGTATTCATGCATTGCACTGAATTTGAGTGTTTTTTTCGTATGACCATGATGCCTCTTGGGCTTGACAGGCATGACAAGAAATCATGTGAGGCACAGTTTTTTTAAGGGATTTTTTTAAAAATGCCTTTGCAGTTTCGAAGCCCAAAGTCACCCCAGTGTTGCACGTTCAGTTTTATTTATCAGGGCAAGTTCTGACAAAAGAAAACCAGTCCAGCTGTTTGTCGAATGAAATCCTTTCTCACGAGTGAGTCACAAGTGATTATCATTTTGAACAAAAGTTGAGCAATAGATGTGACATGAAATGATGAAAAGTTTTTACCCTGTATGTAGCACTGGATGCAGCTCAGGCTTGAACATATCAGTCTGTCAAAGTGATAGTATGTCAGCCAAGGACTTAAGTAACCAGCCGCATTCAAAGTGTACCATAATTTCTTTTTGCTATATGTACTTTTTCTGTTTCGGGTTTCATTTTGGAACATTTCTCAACAATTTTACTTGTATTTGTCTCCATAAAACCTTGAAAACACTTTAACAAGTGTGTGTTGTTGTTGCCTGAATGTGTCCCTCTTCTCCTTCACGTGCCTTGAGATATCGTGAGATTTGTGATAGGAGCTGTATCACAGAAAGTCACCTGGCCTGAAGTCAAAGGACACAGGGTCTGATTTAGCTCCTTTGATCTTTATTGGCAAATTTTTTTTTTTCCTGATTTGAAAAAAGCAGCTAAACTCAGGTTGGTTGAACACATTTCAGGTTCACTCTGACCGATCCGTCCCCAGTTTCTCCCTTAAAAGGCAGAAGTACAGAGGTTTAGCTGCCTAACCGGATTATGTCAATTACTGGCAGCCCTGAAAACGTGGCACTTTATGCTCTGAATATCCAAAGTTATACTATTTGCAGCTCCTCTCTGCTCTTTGCTCAATCACTAGCAGTTCTGTCTTTCTTATCACAAACACTGTTTAGAGTAGATATACCATTCACTCTCTCATAATGTCATAATGTTATGTTGTTGCTTTTAACATTGGAAATATCGTATCTATTGAATTTATGTGTCCTCAGTAAGAATAATTTGATATGGAAAATGGATGGATGGATGATGGATTAGTTTATGTGCCATCTTTTGATTCTTATTTTAAAGGGACAGTTCACCCAAGACACAAAAAGATATTGTGATTCGGCGAAGTTTGCAGTTTGTCAAATCTTTCCCCGTCTCCTATCCAGCTCCAACATTTTGTGGAGCTCAAAGAGTTTCATTGGGACCTACCTCTTACTGAAAACAGATGCAGGTTTTCAAACTGGCAACTTCTCCAAATCGCAGATTGCATTGGTGTTAAGTGGGAATTTAAGTTGTAATTTGGGTGGATTGCCCCTTTAAAGTCTGTGTAAATGCACCCATTTTAGAAGGCTAAGCTAAGGCTGGGCTCATCTCACCTCCTCGCCCTCTCTCCTTCCAGACGGGATCCACCGGGTCGTGGCGGTCTGCACGCTGCGTGTCACCATCATCACCGACGACATGCTGACCAACAGCATCACGGTTCGCCTGGAGAACATGTCCCAAGAGCGCTTCCTCTCGCCCATGCTCGCCCTCTTCCTGAAGGGCGTGGCGGCCGTGCTCTCCACCAATCAGGACGCCGTGTTCGTCTTCAACATCCAGAACGACACGGACGTGCGGGGCTCCATCCTGAACGTGACTTTCTCGGCGATGCAGCCGGGGGGCGCTCCGGGCCGAGGGAGGTACTTCCCCTCGGAGGAGCTGCAGGAACAGATCTACCTCAACAGGACTCTGCTCAGGCACATATCCTCTCAGCAGGTAATTCACACACACACACACACAGCAAAATGCCATTAAAACCGCCACTTTCCAATGTAGTTTTACTAGTAAACACATTTGGTTTTGGTTCAGAATTTGCCACCAAAAACCTTCGATCTGACTGAATGCTCCTTTAAATTTCTGCATCTTCAGGTTCTTCCGTTCGACGACAACATCTGCCTGCGGGAGCCCTGTGAGAACTACATGAAGTGCGTGTCGGTGCTGAAGTTCGACAGCTCGCCTCCCTTCATCTCCTCCGACACCGTCCTGTTCCGGCCCATCCACCCCATCAACGGGCTGCGCTGCCGCTGCCCCGCCGGTTTCACCGGGGACTACTGCGAGACCGAGATCGACCTCTGCTACTCGGGGCCGTGCAGGAACAACGGGAAGTGCCGCAGCCGGGAGGGCGGGTACACCTGCGAGTGCCAGGAGGACTTCACTGGTGAGTTGGCTACACTGTCATGTTGTTAATTACTGAATCTAAAAGTTGTATGTTAAGAAGTGAAAAACTACATATTTTGACCTGCTTCCATTCAAATTGGAAATGTTTCAAAAGCCTTTGTAATGTCTTTTGATTATTTTGATTATTCAGCATTGGAAACAAGTGAAATTATATTAAGTTTTTATAGTTTTGATGTGCAGTTCCCCTCTGTAGCTCATTGGATATTGTGGCACCAACACTGACAAAATGTTTTCAAAAGTGACCTACATTTTCAGTATCATATTGCTCCCTACTTGAAACTATCAGTGCAACAAAATGTGCATTTTAATCTATGAGCCTTATTTAGCCTGCATCTCAATGGAGAGTCTTGGGAAGGCTTTGGCAAAATGCCAGTGATAATAAGTTTTCATACCGCTTTTCATACTTTTCATTCTTAAAGATAATTTGGTGATGGATTTTAATCATTTAATCATTTTAGTTTCCCCGGGCTTTTTTGGGCCCTAATCCAAAAAAAGTTACTGAACTATGAAAAACAATACTACAAATTACTCACATTGAAAACTTAATGTAAGTGCACTCTTTGAAAAAGCTTTGAAACATTATTCAAAACTGCCTTCATGAGTTTAGCAGAACTGCACTGACAGGTTATAAAAAGCTCTCACCTCCCATTGTTGGTAGCATGTGGTTGACCCTGGTGCTAAAAGGGAAAGCATGTTGTGTGATCGGTGCACACACATGTGCATACACACACGTACACATACAAATATACAGCTGAATAGAGGTTAAAGGAATGCTGACTCACTGGTTAAACTAGATCTATCCCACCTGCCACTCAACTCGTTTACCAAGAGCATATTCATCATTTACTTTAAGTGCCTGAAAATACATTCTTATTACCAATGCATATAAACATCTACAGGGAAGAGGAAGTTTTTACTTGCTATTATAACAAATCACGATTAATCATTCACAGTGAATGATCGTGAGGCTCTGGCTGAGGCAGTATTACCTTTATCTGTTGCCTCAAAATCTGTTCTTGTCTTTCCAGCAAAGAAGTCTTTGGGAAATAAGTGTTTGGGAACAGTGGAGGAATTCATAGAAATAGAGCTAAAAATATAGCTAATTGAACCACATGGTCAAGGGTTTTTAAATTTGTGATTGGGTCAGAGCAGATTAAGGTCTGAAATTGTTTACTTCAAACTTTAAAATGAATTTGGCCTGAAATGGAAATACCTGCCCCTGACTTGAATGAGCTTCTCCATTGTTTTGAAGTAAAGAAAAGGAAACAAAAAAAAAACTCCCCACACTGTCAGGGAGATGTTGTGCACAGTCACCCCATGCGACACCACTGCAGACCGGCCGTGGACGAGCTATGGGAAGACTCGGGAGCTTTCATCGTGCCCATTGAAATCACTTTCCGAAATGTTTCCCGATGTCAGTCATCTTCCTCCTGTGTTTCCCCCTTGTTCATCTGATACCTCGCTGTCTCCGCCTTTCTGTCTCTCCCAAATCGGACCTACAGGGCCCCTGACAGCCTTCATCCCTCCTCTCCCTCTGTTTTTCCCTCCTCTCCCTCTCTTCCTCTATTTTCTCCCTTATCTGATGTAATTACCTCATTATACCTGCCTCTGTTGCTCACTCTCCCTCTTTCTCGTCATCTTCTCCCACCCTATGTCACTCTCTCACCCTTCATACTTCCCTACCTGCATCTCCAAGTCACTCTTTGAAGGTCACAGTTCAAGTCCTGATAGTCAAGGCTCATCAGGGGCCATTATGAGGCCGATGACAGCGAGGGCCCACTCCGTCCTCCTTAGGTTTCCTACATTACAGGGAAACGGATCCTCCTAATTCTCCCTCGGAAAAAGGGATTACGCCGAGGAGAGAAGGGCCATTACCTGGTTCCAGGCTGTAGTGTTGGGGGTCTGTGTGTGTGTGTCCCGGGCACCTTCGAGATCTCGTCTGGAAGGGCGAGTTCTCTCACAGCGCTGCATCGTGGGACACGGGGGCGGCTATCACAAATAACATTAGAGACGAAACGAAGGAATTTAAATGAGCAGAGCCAGGAAACTGGGCTGGTGACTGTCTTATGTATTTGTGGGCCAAGGTAGAGTCTCATGGTCAATTAATGAAGGAATTTGCTGTGGGGAGACCCGTTGCAATAGGAAACTGGATTAGACAATATAATAGATATCTTTGGAGCCAAGACGCAACTTCCAAGTCGGCCAGTGGACAATAGGCTTACCCAGTTCAGTTTAGAGATGGCTGTAGGCATTAAAGACCAAGTAGATAACCTTTGACTCAATATGAAGTCTCCGGATTTATCAGTAGGGGAATCTACCATGGCTAGACCCACTCCAAACAGGAAGTTGGACAAGATGGAGCCAAGATGGAGTGTCACTTATCATTAGACAACAAACTTATGGATGCAGCCACTCAACATGCTGGGCTTGTGGAAGACGGCATTGTGGAGTTTATTAGTCTGTCAGAGGATGCTACTTGAGT
>OMLF01037048.1:0-15241 GCA_900302615.1 Holocentrus rufus | reverse complement strand
TATTTCTGTGAATTTTTATATGATTTTTTTTTTTTTTACTAATTGATTGATGTCAGTTTGTCACAGTTGTGGTATGATGGATTATAGGTATTTAAGATGGCGTCTTACTACAAGTCCGAGGAAGACCCTTGTGCTCGAAACGTCACGGCGATAAAAACTGTTGAAACGGGAGCTGTTTGGTGTACAGTACAGTCCCACTGTAGACATCCCTGACTTATTTTCTGATATCAAGTTACACACATAATCAAATCAGAATACGACCTCAGTTTTTATTCCTCAATTTTTATTCAACTGAGCCTTTTCCTTCTCTCATCAACTCTCCTGCTACAAGCCATTAAAGTGTAAATTTTTAGCAGGTGAGCTCTACAGCAATGAAAACATTAGCTAACGTACTGTTACAGTGCAAGTAAGAATCGTAGCTCTTTCAATTTACTAGCAGGATATTTTCACTTTGGTTTTACCAGGGTCCAGACAATATTGTTACCCTACAAGTGGAACTAAAGCCCACCCAGACCTGCGGGAATGGATTACTGTAGAAAATTCAGCCCCTAAAACTCCATTGTATTATCGTTATTGACTTTTAGGAACTCTCAGATCTTGGTGGATGATGAAGATAGTAGTCAAGAATAATACTCAACAAGAAGATAGCCTACCTGTTTTAAACTGGGTTTATCATCCCGGAGAGGCTCAGTATGTGCAGTGTGTACTCCAGTGTGTCTGCATAAAATCAGCAGACAGTAGATCCAGTCTGGTACGTGCATAGCATCATGTATCTACAGGGGATGTAAAACTGCAGGAACCAAGGAGCTCATGACAGCACAGCTCAGTCCAGCCTATATCACTTTATTACTATAAATGGAATAGAGGGGGTATTGATATATAGTTGACTAAAAAAAAAGTGAACAAAAAGTGAGCATGACTCAGTCCATCTCTGACCCCTGTCCCACCGAGAAATACATGACTTAACCGGCTCAGACAAGATAAATAAAAACAGCCAGATAAATAGATAAACAAGGGCAGACAACACAGTGCGCTAAGGATGAGCTGGGTTTCAGCAGCTTTACCACGCACAGAATAAAGGCACAGCCACGAATCCACAAACAATTCTCTGTGCAGAGAGACTAGAAGTATGTTTCTTTGGTTTTACTGTGTATCCACCAAACAGTACAGATGTATTCTGGTAATTTAATTCATGTTGAGTCACCTGATGTGGAATCTTCTCTCGGGGTGAATTTGGGTGGTATTTGATCTTCAAATTGAGGAGGATTAACGGAGAGAGCTGCAGGTATCACCGCTCTCTCTGCGAGCATCGCAGGCTGCGCTGAAGCACCTGATATTAACTGCAATCATATTTACTGTTCTCCCTTTCATCTGATCGCTGCTGTTTGTGTAAGAACCGGAAGGCTTAATGCCCTTTCAGACTAATGCCCGCTCGGCGCCAGGTCTTTCTCACCGTTCTCCCGGCCTGCCGGAGTCATCAATATGATTGTCTGTCTGCCCCTCCCTGCATTAGCTCCTGGCACTCAGCCTCCTCCAAGGCCTCCAGCTCCACCCTCCTCCTCACTGCCTGAGATAACACATAACAAATCAGGTTGTAGCCAATCAGATTACTTGGTCACTTTGACAGAGTGAAGTAATGCACCAAAACATCCTCCAACCCGTACGACCACATAGGTCGATTGTTGGAACCCCACAGAGTACGACCCAAATGGACCGTTTCTCAATTGCGATGCTCAAAACAGTCACTTTTTGGTTACGTTTAGGTACCAGAACTACCTAGTTAAGTTTAGGGTAAAGGTTAAGGTAAGGTTACGGAAAGAACCTTCATTGTCATGGCCACAATGATGAACATGCAGAAACAAACACAAAAATTAAACCTAAACACACGGAAACAAACACCAGTCTCACTTAACTTGGGAATAACGATTTCCCGCGTGAAAGCTCTGTTTTCCACTTACGTTACATCGCTTACCATTTGCAGGAGTGCTATCACAGGGTGTGAGCTAACGACCTGTGGAGCTGTTCTTTGTGTGAGGATGCTCTGAATGGATCGGAAGAGTGTAAACACAAATGAGCTTATTTCAAAACCTTTTCTTTTACCATACAACGTAAAACAAGCACTATGTTCACGTGCGGCTTCTGCTTTACTTCAGTTACAGTGGCAGCTTAGCAGCATGTATGAAGACCCTGCAAGGGATAAAGCTTACAAAATTATTAATGAACCTTCTCACCCGCTGTACAGTGAATGTGAACTTTCATCATCAGGGAGATGTTAGAGACTTCTCAGGGCTAATAAAAGTATTAATAAGAAGTCATTTGTCCCACATGCTATAAAGGTCCTAAATTATCTGGATTCACACCTTAGTCTGAAGATACAGGGTGATGCTCCTGAGACTGCTACTGTTTTTTCTTCAGTATGGTCCAATCTCCTGTACACTTTGATACACTTGTATATTGCACATTGTTATTATTATTTTGAAGGTCTGTACAATGGGGATTCCTTGAGACTTTTCTTTTACATTTGACATATGTCTTGTTATATGTCGTTTATGGTGAAACCAAAGGCAAATTTCTATATTTCGTATTTGTATACATATTTGTGTTTGTATCTGTATTCATATATGCAATCTAAAAAATGTGTTCCCATATCATCTAGATACATAGATGATATGATAACCAAGAGTCACTGAGTTTGAAAATCTGCATAACCCTGCCCTTTCGAGTGTTAAAATGTGGGACCTTTAGTAGAAATGTCGCTCAAATGGCAGAAATTCCTGTGGAAAATTATTTTTGCATGATAGGTAAAAGCCAATATGGGTGTAAGGATAAGGGGAGTGACAGAATTGCTGAATGCTTGAATGAAGAATGAAGTGATGATTTGATTCAGAGGGATATAATCAGTGATTTAGTGGTAAATGAAAACATGGGTTATCTATGACCTTCAGTCAATGATCATCAAAAGGCGAATGGCCACCAGACAAGTTTCATGAATCAACACATTTCTGAATTCACCTCGTAAAGATTAATGTCAACTTGAAACGGTGAGCAAACTGTTTTCTGTGAATAAAACGGATGGGTGAGCTGAGTGTAGGTGGCCTTACTCTTCTCTGCATCCCTGTTTATATTTCTATCAAGGAGGTGTTAGGCTGAGGAGGACCATGGGGCTTTTTGGCAGCTGTCAGCACTGGGCCGGGGTTGCTGGGAAGTGTTTCATAGTTTTATATACTTCACTGGCTTCTGCAGGGCTGCATTAGTGAAAATGAATTACAGCCTTCTGCGTGACTAAACGGAGATGGGAGTGGGGAGGGAGAGAAAATTGAGAGGAGAGAGACAGAGAATTGGAAGACAAGAATAACAGAGGCCGGGGAAATACTACTCTTTCACTGAGATAAAATAGTCAAGCAGGTGGCTTGGGCTTCCTTTGTGGCCCCTTTGGCAAGAATTTATTAGTGTTTTATTGGCAATCATGCATTGTAAACTTAAGTGTTTGCAAACTATCATCGCCATCTGCTGCAGTAAAAAAAAGCGCCAATCTCTGCCTCAAACTGCTGCCTATATTAGATTTATTTATTTATTTATTTATTTATTTTTGGCTGTGGTGTCCCAGCACTCAACATTGCACCTATAATTTCTCTACTTAAGTTTGTTTAATTTTTTTGTGCTTGAACTCTTCCACTCTACCAGGCCCTTTGGTAGCTTTGTCATTGTAAGTGCATGTTGCAGAGCAGAAATTTGTTCAAACCCACAGAACCTTATTTCAAATTCTAGTGGAGATCCCAAGGTTTCCAAAGACACCAAATATGTCCTGCAAAACCCAACGGAAATTTACATAAAATGATGCACAAGACATGTAGATATTTTCTATTTGATGTAATGCTGCAGCCATAAAACAATAGCATCTTGGGTTTGAATATTTCACTCAATTTAAGTGTGATGTAGCTTCAATTATGCTGCAACCAGCAGATACAAAAGTGTATACAGTATATGTGTCATTGTCGTGCAATATGGAAAACAAGACTAGGTCAAAATCTAGTATATGGCTGAACTGGAATGAGCTGCGTCAATGGCCCAATCCCAACTTCCCCCCTTGGCCCTACGACTTAAATAAGCACACTGAGATCCACCCCCCCAAAAAACCAATTCTTTCTTTTCTGACTGAAGCGTCGTAAGGTGAGATTTAAGAGAAATTTAGAGTTTAGGGGGGCTAATGATAGATATTAACTTCTGATATTATCTTGGACTTCAGCCCAGAAAGGATTAGACAGATATATGGAACTGATTATGAGTGGTGTTAATGGAAGCTCATCCTACTCTGACAAGTATTAATTATTATAATCATCTTAATAAGTCATTACATTAACTGTATAGTTGACCCAGTTACATTTTCAAGGGTATTTTTGATTTATCACTTACAAGTAAACTTTTTTTTTTATTTAAGACTGAACTGCTAGGTCAGTTTTTGCAAAAACTCTATTTTGTATTTCCCTAATTCATTCTCCAAATGGAAACACATAATACTTAACAAGAAACACTTTAGACAAAATACCTAGACTTCACACTGTTGAATTAATGATTTACCAAGATGCCTCATCAGCTTGTCTTTTCATATGTATTGCTAGCCAAAAGTAACATGTAATCAAATATGGGTCATATACTGTATGTAATATGTACTAAGTAACCTGTTGTTTTGGAGTAATTTTCCCAGCACAAATATTGAGGAAACAGATTGGACAATTATTTTAGTAATATCATTATAGTGCAGAGATCACCACCCTGTTAAGGTTAGAGTAGTAGAGAAAATCTAAGAAAATAGGATCAGATGATTGCTGAGTCATCAGAGGTTAACATATACTTAAAGTCAGGGCATGTCACTTGCACAATAGGCCTGCATTGCACAATATATTGTGGGACCATGGTGTTATCTCACCATAAGTGTCTGGCTAAGAGAGACTGGCTGGATCTCCAGAGCAGCTCTTTATCTCCCCAACCCTGAGAAAGGCCACTCAGGGAGGAGGAAGTTCCTCAAGTTGACAGGCGCAGCTCGGATGCTCAGTGGCTCGATACTTATTGGATTGTGTGCCCATTCCCACAGCTTCAGCAGGTCAAATGACTGGGATGTGTAGCTCTCGGCCGCTAAGTGGTCTATTGATCGGTCAGCCGAGCCTGCGGGCTGATGGGATGGGCTGCACCCTGCAGCAGACGGGGCTGGATTTGGCAGGGCACAGTGAGCGTAATAAACAATGAATTCCTCCACAGTAAAGAACCACTGGCTTGGCGTCAGCATAGCATGCAGAGATATTCAATACAGACTGGGCTCCCCATGAAAAATAGGAATTTAAGTGTAATTCAAGATATGTTACTTTTGCAAACAGTTAAAGGACCAGGCCAGTTAACATTACATTTTTCAATGTCATGCATGGTCTCTGGTTGTCAACAGAATCAAACAGATGTTGAATGCCAATCTACTTCCTGGTGTAAATATTGTCACATAGGTTTTAATTAATGCTCTGATTGGTTGACAATACACATTGTTAATGCAGTGCCTGGGCCTGTTAGACAATAGCCACCCAGCTGCCTGTCAAACCAGCCAAAATCTCAGTGGCTCCATTGTTACTGGGTGCTGAAATTATAACACTGCATGTTTGCTTCTTAAAATAGAAATGTTTGTATGCAGTGACTGTCACAATTATAGGGATGGTTAGGCTCTCACTCCCACAAGCTTTGAACCATTAAACCATCCAAAATTAAATATAATGATGCTGGAGCTTCAATGAGAAATTCCACTGCACACACAATTTATAAATTTAGATATTGCTGCTGTTGCTGCGTGAAAACCTTGTATCTACAAAACAAAGTTGTTGTTTTTTTCAGGAACTAGCCTTGCTTTTTATCTTGTTCACTATGCTTTATTTTATCTATCTCCCAGGTTTTGAGAGCTTTTCCTATGACAGAGGGTCACAGAGTTAGTCTCATCCCATACAGGTCCATGTAATCCTTCAGTGGAAATCACCAAAGGTGGGATTATAAGCTTTTCACATGACATCAGCAATAGCTTACTCTTGCAACTGAATCAGACTTTGGGAACATGAGCAAAACTGTGTAAGCTGGGGGGCAGACACTCAAACAATTAACATATATTCACTTAAATGTCTCTATAGCATACTTGTACAGATTATTAATGACTAATTATAATATTCTTTTTTAATAGTTTAATGGTTTTGTTTCTTGTAAACCTGTGGGCCTGTAAAGCCCTTTGAGACTGTAAGCAATGATTCTGAGCTCTAAATAAACCTGAACTTGAACTTGAAAAGAACATTATAGATTTTTTTTTTTTTTAAGCTGTGATAACTGTTCCATCAGTTAAAATGTTATGTTGCACCCCTTTTTACATCTAATCTAATAATAATTAACAGATTAAAGAGAAAAACTGCATCATGCATTAGATACATCTGAGTTTTATTCATTTAGAGGGACATTTTAATTACATTTTCACATAGAAATCATATAAGTTCCTACATGATTTCATTGAAAGATTTTAAGTTATTGCATCATCCTGCAATTGTTACAGTGTCAGTTGCTTCAGGGCTCTAGCCACATTGGCTATAGATATTATGACAGTGAATGTTTATTAATTTCCTTTGGGTGCACTGGTTTCCTCCCACAGTACCAAGACAGGCAGGTGAACTAATGACCCTAAATCGTGAATGTGTGTGGGAGTTTGTTTCTGTGCTGTGATGAGACTGGTAACCTGTCCAGGACATTTCCTTGCCTTCCACCCAATGCATGCTGGGACAGACCCTGAATAGGAGTAATGTAATAGGAGTGGATGAATGGATGGATGAATGGGTCCATTCATGCAAAGTAAACTCTGGTAGTGTATAGAAAAAAGCTATTCCTCTTCAAAATGCACTAATCTTACCAGCTAAAGCAACGAGGCTTAACTAGTTGAGTCCAACTTGAGGCAGTCTTCCTCACAGTTTGAACAATACTGACAAGACAGGGGACTGCAGTGCCTCCTCCCTGTGAGGAGCTGCAGCTCAATTTGTGTGTTTTCCTCCCAGATACACAGGTGTTAAAATCCAACCCTGCCACTGGCAATGGCACTAAGCTGCCACATACATACCACACCTATACAGTACATACAGTACATGAACCTACACATGTAAACATGAATCAACAGTGGGACCACATGTCCATCGTTCCTCTGATTTGAGTCTCCTGTATGCCTGTCAGTGTGTGTTCCAGTGACCCAATGCCCAAGATTAAGGCCTGGCAAAGCCAGCTTTAGCCTCCCAGCAAACCAAATCCCTGCTTTTAAGAGCCTGTGGGGAACACACTCCTAGGCTGTAATGCCAGGGTATCGCACTTCCAGCCAAGTTTTACGCAAACACTAAAATAAGACTTCCTCCTGAGGTCGGACTGAGGCTTCAGCACTCAAACAGCAGGCAGTGAGATGGACCGCTGCCCAGTGAAATGCAGTGAAAATATCAACCCCTTGACAACCAGAAAAGGAATGATCCCATTAACACTGTGATTAATGTGGCCATTCAATTACATCCAAAAGCCTGCTGCTTTGAAATGCATGAGCTGCACCAATGTTACTGGTACACATGAAATCATGGACATATTTCCAATTTGAGTGAGTGGCAAATGCCGCAGGACACCAGCTGTTTAACCCTCTTAAACATAAGCTTTCTATATGCTCGATTTCTCAGGCACATGTGAGAATGGCTGCAGGCCTTAATGCAGAGAAGGAAGATATCCAGGGGACACAGGATTTCTACTGCTATTCAAAGAGATCTGTTCCTGTGGACTGGATTTTTTCAGTTTTCCTGAACCAGGCTCTGGATAGGTGACATGCCATCCAATTGTGAGGCTGTGATATTTGCAGCTTTTTTAACAGCCTTATGAGTCTTATCTGGTGGTGTCAAACAGTTTATGAATGGTCAGTTAAGGACGTTACATAATGGTCCTTTGATGATTAAGTTAATGTAGACTGGCCACGAGTTACGGCCATTTCCATTCCTATCCAAACATGAACCGTTTGTACCTCCCTTTTCTATAACCAGCTAATGATTACCAACACACAAACAGGCCGTAAAAAGAGTAAAACTTGCACAAAAGTTTGAATAGAGGGATGATGAATTTCTTAATAGACTAACATAATAGAGTCGTATTTACAACATCCATCAGGAAAAACAAAGCAAGAAGTGATGTGTTTAAATTAATTTATTTCCATTGCATACACAAACAAGATCTTTCATTATTTACAAAAGTTTACACACTTATAAAATAGTGCACTGTCTCAGACACACACAGACAAACATTCATGAGAGACTTCAGACTCGTGTTTCCAAAAGAAATGTATACAAGTCATAATTGGCACATCCAAGAGACAGGCTTTATCACGAGCTCTGCATAATGTTTCCAATTCTTCAAACAGACTATCAAAACAGGCACATTTTGCAAGTGCAGCGGCTTCTAAGGGGAAGCATATGCACACAAATAGATACACACTCGCTCCAGACTGCTACAAAATAAATCCCTTTAGAAATATACCTAAACAGGGATCCAGCCCCTTAAGCCATTCAAAGGTTACTTTTTCTAGAAAGCAATCATTTCCATAAAGCAAATTTCTAGCAGGCCTAAAAAACCCATGTACACTCTCGCAGCCAGTTTTCCTTTGATTTCTGAGCATGTGGTAAACGTAATACACAATTTAGTGCAATTTGCAAGACATGAATCACACAACAATTCTATGCTCATTTTGAAATGGAATGATTTCTTTAAAGCATACAAAACTCACCAGTTCCATTATTAAAAAGTGAGGGGGAGTTATATTGAACAATTGCGACATCTACTGGTTATGATCAGAAACATTTAGTTCACTCCAATGAAAAGTAAAAACACAGTCTTATAAAAAATTATTTAAAAAATTCTGGCATTTTACATGAGTGATGGATGAATCTCTTTGGTGGTTTAGAGTTTTGATTTAAGCAATGCCCTTTGTGATTGCCATTAATCCAAGCGAGTTCCTGTGTATCTTGATAAATAATGTGGCATTACCGATAAATATTGCGTCCTGCTCAGGAAAACAAGGTCCCACTATTCCCAGAGGTTCAATTTAGTGACTTCATTTTGATCCAATTCTGTCTGGCATTCCCTCTCCAAATTCCCCAGACTTTCAGTTTCTCTTGTCGTCTCCTGGTATGAAGTAGGGGTTCTCATGGCCTTGAACCAGGTAGGAGTAACGGGACGGATTTTTACCTTTGAAGGTCTTCATTTGGTCCTGGCTGAGATCGTACGACCCTGTCTAAAATGTCAGCAGAACCGGTGGAAGTGTTAGTCTCTTTGAGATAAAGGGACTTCACATATTCATGCCTTCACACACACATACACACACACATGCTCACACAAAGCCAACTCAAAAAAAACAAACTCACACACATGCGGGCATGCACACACACAAGCACCTGCAGTTGCTAACATGCAATGAGAATGAAGAAACAGTTCATAACTATTCATAAACTCTAGCATGAGAATGAGTTTCTTTGAACTGCCAGGCACTACATTTTTAATTGTGACAAAAGCTGCTTTCCAGAACAGTCAGAAATCCCCATTACAGCCTCCTCAGAGTGTTCATGAAGTCTCCCAGCACCCCGAGAATCACACCACCATTCACTTCAACGTGACCCATCGCAATCATCAGCAGGGGGTATAGAGGCAAATCAGAGTCTAGAAGCAAAGCAGTGCCTTACCTTCTTCCAACCTCTGTACGCCGTGTGAGACCCCTAAGGCAACATACTGTCAGTCAGGCAAAGCAGGAAGCGTGGGGTGAGCTACATGCTAGCGTTTTACACATTGTGAGTGATCTGGAATAACACACTGGTGATCATAGTGCTGAAATCATAGCATCAAAGCATCTAATCCGTCTCTCAAACGACAGAGGATTGTACTGTGGCAGTTAGAAAGCAGGGGCAGCCTGGATGCATTAGTTTGGGGTGAAAATACACAAACTAAAGGCTGAGTTAGTGGATTAGTGACAGTACAGAGCATTTATTGTCCGAGGATCAGAGATTGTGGTAGCTTAGTTGATTATGCGCAGCACAGCGGAGGAGCATTTACGTTAACTCACCTGTCCGTTCTGGTTGTTTTTGTCCACCAGGGCGTTAGTGCTGCCTGTTTCTGTCATCTCTATGGGATGAGCTGCATCCCATTTAGTGGTGGCCCGAGGGATGGGGGTGATACCTTGAGCGGGCCAGGACTGACTTACGTTCCCCACTGGGTATGGACTGTTGTTGGGGTCACTTTTTTTCTTTGAGTATCTCATCCTGCAGACAGCAGAGGATGTGAAAGGAGTGAGTGCATCTAAACCGATGAGGTTCAAATATGCAAGATGTACTTCACAAAGACAGTTCTCTCCAGCGAGCTATGCTAGAGAACAAGAGAAGATCAATACAAGGGCTCAGGAAATAGTGAGGAGGCACTGTTCACTCACCAGCCGCCGTACGCGAACAAGGCCAACACCATGATGAGCAAAACTCCCCCAAGTACACAGGAGATGACCACCACTGCCAGCAGAGACGCTACACACAGAAAAAAGTTTTTGGGGATCAATACAGAAATTTTTACCACTGACACAATTACAATTTGCCTTTGAATCTGTGCAGAAACTTACAATCAGTGCAGTTGAACCCAGCATAGCCAAATGGGCATCTGAAAAATGACAAAGCATATACACACAATGAAATTCTCATTTATTTATTTATTTATTTATTTATTTTGCAACTTAATATTTATTGAATGATTTTTTTTTATATTGACAAAAAAATATTTAAATAATATCCCACACTGCAACATCCATGCCAAAACGATGAAAACCCGTTTCCCTTTAATTGTGCCCCTTCAACCTTGAATCCACATGAAAGAGCCAGGTATTTCAAAGCCCCCACACCACACACACACACACACACAATCACACAATCCCAAATAGGTGATAGGCACGGAGCCTCACTCCATAAACAACATAACAGATGTGTGTACTCACGGTTTGCATGTGTCTCCCACTGCCTTCTGTCCACTTGGACAAGCTATGAAGAGAACGTGAAACATCATGATTTACAGAAACACAAGGTTCTGTGCTAAGAGACTAAAACGAAAACATTACAGTCTATATTGTCCCAGGCTCAGACACAGCAGATGGAGATGTGTGGATGTACGGGCAACGTCAGCATGCATCTAATGAGACCCTCTTGCAGTGGCTTAAAATAGATGCTGAATGATGATCATTAGCAATGAGCATATAATAGTTCATTATGTTTTTCTTGGGAAAGCAACTATAGTGTACTCAGCGTGTGTCTGTAAATAAAGGCCTTATTCTTTATTAGCTCTCCCTATAGCGGCTCTTGCTGGTCACAACCAATTCAACCTTGCGACGACAGAGAGCTGTGATTCTTGCGCTTGTTTCCACGGAAACGACCCCATTGCAAAGGAATAAATTAAAGAGATCTATGAAGCTAGGGTCAAGGGTCAGCTTGAAGGAAAGGTCTACAGCACTTGAGTCTCTCTGTCTCTCTCTTCCCCTGTTGTTTCCCTCCCTGATTCTCACACCAAAGTATTTGGTTGAGGATAAGGATTTTTCTGTTACAGTTCTCCCAGCTGTAAACTAGCCAGCAATATTTCACTTCAGTTTGTTCCTATACTCTGTAGGCCGCCACTGGTGTGTATGCTTCTCATTGTTAGTGCGTTCCAAGCATATATAAGCCTATAATAATCTACAGCACTATGGCAACACTATATGGTGCCAGACACAACTGCTCAAACATAAAAACCAGTACTAAAACCAGTTCTAGCCTGCTTATTCAAACAAAACATCAGTTATGAAGATTGATATACATAAAGAATATAATAGATAAAAAGTTGCTATTACCTGTGCAGCTTGAGTTTGAGTAGATGTTGGAGATGTAGCCACTTTTACATGAACAAAGGGCCCGGCCACTTCTCTCTGAACACTTAGTTGTGTTGACATCACAGGGCACTGGCGTCTGCGTACACAGCGGCGTCACTGACATAAAGAATAAAGGTGTATTTAAGAGATGATGGACTCTTAACGATCAGGGACCGGATTCACAAAACACTCTTAAGAAAAAATAAAAACATCAAACACCAAAAAGAAATTCTAAAAAACAGTTATATATTTCTTCTACTTCTATTTCTTCCTCCAAAACTCACTAATAAGTTGTATTCTTGAAATGAAAGATCTGAAATTTGTTCTTTCCTTGATTTAACTTTAAGACATCCTTTCATCTGTCTTAAATTCCAACAGTGAAAATTTAAACATAAAAATTTCGACATAGATTTCATTAGACTTAATATTAAGATTAACATTTATTGTAAAGTTTATTTGGTCTAGCTCCAAGCAAATCTATATCTCATATCATATCTGTATTGGAAATAAGCTAAAGCCTAAATTTTATTAAAGATAACTAGTTCAGGCCGTATTTTGAGAAGCTTGGATGTGGGAAAAATTCATTAGAAGTCTGACTGTTATTAAGAAAATATGAGGAATATATATGAGGAATATGAGGAATTGCAATTAAGACCATTCTTAAGAACCTCCTAAAAGTTTGTTGGTAATTTCTTAAGATCTGTTTGTGAATATGGCCCAGGTTCACCTCCAAAATCAAACTTTTTTATTTCCCTTGACTTACAGTAGTTTATGAGCAGTACATACCTGTAAAGCCTGCATTAGCCAACAACCCACTGGTACTCTCGTTTATAGCCTGGTTAATAACCTTATCGATGGATTCTTGAGTGGCATCAGTTTCCTCAAAGATGTTATTCACAGTTGCTTGTACACTGCCCTGCCTAGATAATGAGGAAACATCACAAGAGCTAAGAACCCATTGGTAAAAAATGATAATATTTTGTGGAAGAATGAGAAGATACTTACGCCAGTTGCACAACATCGGACTTTATATACCCCTGTTGACTCTTAAGGACCTGTCTGAGCTATAAAAAAGAATAAATGTGGTTTATTCCCTGAGAGAGGAGAACATAGTATAAAAGTCATGCTTTGTGAATGCTGGACCTACTGTTTCTGCGATATTAGCTGCTGTGCTCATAAATATCGCGGATGATCTGTTGCTCATTTCACTTTTAAACTCCAAGGAGGTGAGGTGAAGCTGGCCAGGGAACATTTGGGCTGAGGAGAAAAGAAGCAAGGAGAAGCGATCACTACCACTGTCATCATCACCCTCATCACTGTTCATCAGCCAACGAATGATATACTGCTATAAAGCCATGAATTTACCTTGTATGCAACGCCCATTTTGAAGGAAGCTACCAGAGAGACACTGACAGGTTCCATTAAGACAGACGCTTTCAACTGGACATGGTCTAGCAGGACACTCTGGTGAGAGATGAAAGAAAAATAATGCATTAAACATCTCTTCTGAACTGTTTCCTCCTTCCCATGCAATAATATAAACTCTGTTTTGTTTATTTGCTATATATGCATTGCTTTATCACACTAGACTGTAAACTATGTGCTAACAAGAGCTATGTGGATTCAGGATTCATTCCAGCCAGTCGCTACTTCAGTTCAATTTATTATTATTTATTATCTATTATTTATTAATTAGTTTCCCCTTTGGGGCTGGTGTGTTAATTGGTGAAATCAGCTTCTCATCTGATTGGTTGGAATACAAACCTGCATACATATGGCTATTGATGGTAGGACACCGATGGCCAAAACCTATCCTTAATCTCATCAAGTGGCTAAAATGAATCCAAATAAAATGACATCAAACCGTTAAAGGTACAAACCTATGAATGGAGGAATCAGGGTGGTGGTGGTGTTGTTGTCTGTTGGCCGCATGGTGGTGCCTGTTGGTTTGACAGTGACAGCTGTACTGCCACTGGTGCTGGGGAGGGTCGAGGTTGGGACTGTTGTCATTTCACTGGGTGGTTCAGTGGAATGAGTCGGACTTGTGGTCACTATAACACAGAAAATTTTGTAAGAATCAATCTAAGGACATTAAAACAGAGAACATAGTGGACAAATATAGCCACAAAGTTGGACTGGACAAGGATACTATATTAAAACCCAAATTAAATTCTGATGTTGTGTATGCACACTTCTCTGTCTGCAGGAAGTGACAAAGTGAACTGTAAGATCAAAATACAATCTGTGCCCTCAACAACAGCAAACAAATGCTTCATTCAGAGAGAGCTTGTCCCTTTGGTATCCTTTGGAATAAACCATCGCCAAATGTCTGAGTTGTCAAACATAATTATTATGCAGTATGCAGTTTACTTACATCAGCTTTCATGTTTTATGGGCAGTGTAGTCCTTCAAATTCAAGCAGTTGCCTCTCACTACCATTTGGGGCCGCCAAATTGCCTAGTGCAACTTCAAAGGTGCCTTTTACAAAATTGGTCAGTTTAAGTGAGGATACTCAGACTCAACTGGTAAAAATGTGCAACAAACACATTATTTGATGATTGAATCTACACAGCTTTCATCATTGGCCGAACTTACTGAAAAATTACATGCTTATTCCACATTTTTTGTCAGTTGAGTGTAACGGTCCTTACTTAAATCAACCCATGGTAATTTTGCATATTGCACCTTTTACTCATGTTTCTTGCATTTACGTTGTTCCTCTTTGAATTACTGAATTCTATCTGACTTGAAAGTTATAAGTAACTAGCACCCATCATGCTGTTAGTCCTACCTCCAGAGGTTGTTGTTGAGGGATTAGGGGTGGTAGTATTTCCAGTAGGGACTACGGTGCTAATGCCTGGGGAGGTGTTAGTAGGGAGAGAGCTGGAGGTAGAGGTGGAAGCAGGTGAAGAGGGTACGGGTCCGGCTGTGGGTGTAGTCATCTCTGTGCTACTGATTGTGACTGTGGTCATGGACATGGTAGAAGAAGGAGGTACAGAAGAGGATGTGGGAACCGTGGAAGAGGGGTTAGCGGTCTCTGTGGTTAGTGCAGTCACGGTTTCTGCGGGTGAGGTGCTTTCTGGGGAGGTCGTGGGAACTTCGGAAGAGGGGTTAGTGGTCTCTGCGGTTAGAGTAGTTGCAGATTCAGCGGGTGAGGTGCTTTCTGGGGAGGTCGTGGGAACTGCGGAAGAAGGGTTAGCGGTCTCTGCGGTTAGAGTAGTTGCGGATTCAGCGGGTGAGGTGCTTTCTGGGGAGGTCGTGGGAACTGCGGAAGAAGGGTTAGCGGTCTCTGCG
>OMLF01037047.1:19245-50752 GCA_900302615.1 Holocentrus rufus | reverse complement strand
GGTGGGCCATAAGGGTTGGGGGTTGTTTGTTGACCACTCTTCCTTAATCAGTTGTTGTATTAGCTTTCATCATAGTTTCAAAGACTTTAAGAGCTTAAGTAAACAAGATTATGCCCTGACATAATGAAACACCTACAGAGCCTAAATGCATAATTATCATATCCACCACCACCTCCACCCCCCCCTTTCCCTCTTCTTCTTCTCTCTCTGCAGCGGTGGAGACCCAGAGCACTAGTTCAGAGGAGATGGTGCCCAGCTCTCCCTCTCCTCCTCCTCCTCCTCGAGTCTACAAGCCGTGCTTTGTGTGCCAGGACAAGTCATCTGGATATCACTACGGAGTGAGCTCCTGCGAGGGCTGCAAGGTAGGCCAAGCAAAATAGAGCGAGACACGGATTTAGCCACGAGAAGACTCCTGAGTCACAGGACCAGTGTGAAGTGAACAGCTGATGCCTGCTGAAAATAAGGCCAGAGTGGGAATTTGATGTTTCAGTGGAAAGCCTCAGAGGCATCTGGGCTGCACGGCTGTTACTTTTTGTTGTTGTCGAGCTGCCCTCTAGTGTATCCTCACAAACACTGCGCTGTGTTGAAGTACATGGAATTAAACAATATGCTGCAAGTGACCATTAAAAATTATTTCTATTTAAAAAAAAGAAGAAAACATTCTTGTGGGTTTGAAATTAATTAATTTATCAGGAGATATAAAAATGACCATGCCCACAAATATTTTGATACCATAGCTCAACAAATAAAATACACAGAGAATATACAGTACATTTTATTGAGTTTTGGACATCATGCATATAGATTGATTTATGGCAGAATGTATCGCTTTATCAATATATCAGGCCAATATTTACCTTTTTTTGAATTTTTAGTCTGTCCATGTCTTCCCTCTCTGATATGAAAGAGATTATTATCCAGTCCTTTTATTTAAAATCTCTAATCTTCTTCTTTTGTATTTGCAATAATCTCTTTGTTTATTTTGTTTATTCGAAACTTTAATAAAAAGAGATTTACTCTCTGAATAGGTTTTTTTTTTCATTCAAATTTTAATATTCAATATAAGCACAAAATACCAGCTATCAGCAGCTTCAGTCAAACAAATGTTGGGCTCAGTATCGGTCAACCCATATCAGTCAAACTCTGGTTTACTGAAAGGATGGTCACGGTCAGAAAAGCCTTCTGGCCCCTCAGTGAGGTTCAGTCAACCCTGTAACTCAGTTGGAAAAATCAACAAGTTGCCTTAGCAACAAACCGAGGAGCACCACCTCCATTGGACGGGGCTCCCTACATTAGTACAGAAACTCAGAGCTCAAAGAGATTTTCTTCTTCTACTCTTTCAGGGTTTCTTTCGTCGCAGCATCCAGAAGAACATGGTGTACACCTGCCACCGAGACAAGAACTGCCAGATCAACAAAGTGACCCGCAACCGCTGCCAGTACTGCAGGCTGCAGAAGTGCTTTGAGGTCGGCATGTCCAAAGAAGGTGAGTGCCTCTGTGATTTATTCATAAAGTAATGCTTTCTATTCAAACCATTTTTTTGAAAAGGTTGCAGGAGAAAGTTCCTCTCACACACTGTCCTCTTACTTGCAATAACTTTTATTGACAAAAACGATGTTTCAGACAGTGTGTGGGAGCATCTCACTCCTTCAATCATTACTTCTCCTACGCACCTGTCCACAATACTGCATCAATATGCATACGTTTTTATAAGTTTTAGCCGATTTATTTATTTATTTATTTGAAAATAATTGTCACCTCCAAGCATCAGGATGATTATGAAACTTCAATTTCAACTCTGTCTCTCCCCCCTGTGGATCTGTTTCTCTGCAGCGGTGCGTAATGACAGAAACAAAAGGAAGAAGGACGTGAAGGAGGAGGTGGTGCTTCCAGAGAGCTACGAGCTGAGTGGAGAACTAGAGGAGCTGGTTAACAAAGTCAGCAAAGCTCACAAAGAGACCTTTCCATCTCTCTGCCAACTTGGCAAATACACCACAGTGAGTTTAATGCATAATCACGTCCACCCCCGCAAACTCACACCCGAGCATTAGCCCGCCGCCTCGCCAGACAGACAAACTATGCGACTCCACACAGTCGCGCACAAATTGCTGCCTACAATGTCCCTCTTTCTCTCTCCCAGAATTCAAGTGCTGACCACAGAGTGCAGCTGGACTTGGGCCTGTGGGATAAGTTCAGTGAGCTCTCCACTAAGTGCATTATAAAGATTGTGGAGTTTGCCAAGAGGCTGCCAGGCTTCACTACGCTCACCATCGCTGACCAGATCACCCTCCTCAAATCTGCATGTCTGGACATCCTGGTACCAACCACATGCTCTTATTACCACTCCTCTTTAACCTTCCCCCCCTCCCTCCTTCTGCTTTCTCAGCTCTCCCTCATTTATCACACTGCTTAACTTGTCAACTGAGAGGCAGGGTACTGCATCTGAAAATGACTGGTTCACAGAAATTGACTTTGAATAGCTGGCATGAACGTTTATTGTGCTGCATGTGACTCTTAATTCGCCCCATGGTTTGTTTCTGTTCTGTTTCCTCTTCCTCACCGTCATCTGCTGTCCTCCCTCCGGTCAGATGCTGAGGATCTGCACGCGCTACACTCCAGAACAAGACACCATGACCTTCTCAGACGGCCTGACTCTCAACCGGACCCAGATGCACAACGCTGGCTTTGGCCCACTCACAGACCTGGTGTTTGCCTTTGCCGGTCAGCTGCTCCCCCTGGAGATGGACGACACAGAGACCGGCCTCCTCAGTGCCATCTGCCTCATTTGCGGAGGTAATGCAGCCCAGACTGGGTTACTGGAAGAAAATTTTGTCCAGAATGGAAATATGTATCTGTTATTACTCTAAGCAAGGGTTGTAACTTGTAGGGTACACAGAGATGCAGCTGACTGACAATCTGGAAGAACAAACTCTTTATCAATTTTTTTTTACATTATTGATGGAAAGAGTATATATAAATCACTTCTTCAAACTGGCACCTCCTTCCTCCTGTCTCTTTGTGACTGGCTGTGTTTTCCCCGGTCTCAGATCGTATGGATCTGGAGGAGCCACAGAAGGTGGACAAGCTGCAGGAGCCCCTGTTGGAGGCCCTGAAGATCTACGCTCGCCGCAGACGCCCAAACAAGCCCCACATGTTTCCCCGTATGCTGATGAAAGTCACGGACCTCCGAGGAATCAGCACCAAGGGTCAGCCGCCGCTCCGGTTTACATCACAGTCACAGTTTAGGAGCCAGTTAGTTCATATTAACAAACACGATTAGTAAGATGAATTGAAGGTCTTCATCAACAAGTGAGATATCCACTATTCAAAAAACAGTGCAAACCCACTCTTACACATGACGTCCAGCTAGAAAATAAAATTGACCATGGAGCATCATTTAAGTTATTAGATATCCTAAGAGACTTGAATACAAATAAATGGCAACTGAGAGAATGCTATCATCTGCATATAACTGAAGAATTAATGTTTTTTGTTTGTTTTAAAGAAACCTATCAATATTAGTGACCCATTTAAAGGTGCACTTTGTGAAATTGAGGGTTGATTGAGTGAAGGACCATTTAGACAAAAAATATAGAATAAGCACATAAATCTGTCAGTGAGTCAGGGCATGCAGACTCAAAATTCAAATTCTGTGCTAATTCCACAGCTTTTGCCAGTTGAGTCTAAACAGTCCTCACTGCAATGACATTTTACATAGTGCACCTTTAAAAGGAGAGAATCACCTAAGAATGTTGTGTCTAATAAGTGGCCTCCTGGTCTCCTTTCTGCACTAACCCTTAACTCTATATATGTGTATGTACACATGTAGGTGCAGAGAGAGCCATCACTCTGAAGATGGAGATCCCCGGCCCCATGCCGCCGCTGATCAGGGAGATGCTGGAGAACCCCGACGCCTTCGAGGACAGCAGTGACTCAGCGGACAGTGCTGCGGCTGCTCCTCCTGCCATCCAGGCCATCAAGAAGGAGGAGGAGAAGCCCATGTACGAGCCAGCCGGGGAGGAGGACGAGGAGGAGGAGGAGGATGACTACGGTGATGAGGAGAGAGAGAGAGGGGCGGACAGTGATGGAGAGCTTTGGGGGGAGGCCGGCGGAGCGCCGAGGAAAGGCGTGACGGGGAAAACACAGTGAGAAAGACACGACGACGCTCCTCCCATCCGCATCACTGAGCCCCACGGACCATCCGCATCATCTCCCTCCTGTCCCTCCGCAAAACTAGGCTCTTATTCATGAACTGGCGACCAGTATTACCCCTGTGTTGCGTACAACACACATATTTCATACTCTTCCATGTCAGTCACACACACACACATTTACATAAAAGGAGCCATAGAGGAAACAGAGGAACATGCAGTGTACGAGACAAGGAACGGGAGAGGAAAAAGCACTAAATGTCAATGGGTTGAGGAGTGGGCCATAAAAAAAAATCACTGTGCCAAAACGAGACTTTGAAAACATTACTTCAAACCTTTGTGTCCACACAAAGAGGAACAAGATGTAAAGCCTAAGAGAGGCAGCAGCTAGAAGGTAGTGGACAGAAGAAAATGCACTCCTCCACTATCTTTAAGGGCTATGCTTTGTATAAAATTGATTATAAAAATACATTGCAACAACAATATGTGGCATCCATTTGCCACAAATGTCTTTAGAATTTATGTTATTCCTATTGAGAAATATGCTACTTATTTTTCTATTGTATGGTTTTCCTAAGCATGTCTACATTTCTATTCTGTCATATCTGCCCGTGTGTGGGACTCTGCATTGCATTGATTTGTTTCATTTTGTTTTGTTTTGTATAATTTTTACTCAGTCCTGTTCACATTTGATGGGAAATGTTTTTTTTTAAAGGTTGCCATTATGTTTTATGCATTTCTGCTTTATTGGAACACAACACAACAAGAGCAAAGATGAACGAGATAGAGCAGGGTAACATGTGACGCGTCACGAGCAGGACTCAAACTCACGATGTGACGGGCACATGTTATGCAGCTCAGTCTGAGTCCGTGGAAATGTCCGATATGTCGAACGTTGTGCAAGAGAACACACTCCTGTAATCCTAATCTGTAATTTCAACTCTGGTACTGGTGATCAAGGTAAGACTCTGTGAAAGGAAACCAAAGTGACGCAGCAACTTTTTGAGCAAAATGCATAAACGTGTAAGTCTCAAACACAAAGTTTAGATTCACAAATCTGCAGGATAGATTTAATGCCACCACACACTATCTCAGGTTGAATGTATCAGGGTCAGATGTCACCAGTCAATACAGTATTTTCTAGAAACAACTGGTGTGGATGCTCCTATATCTCGTCTCCATCTTTTTTTTGTATGAATAAAGCATTCAACAGAGGTTCCTCTGACACCAAGGAGCTGCGATAGGGATAATGAAAAATTGCAGTTGTTGATTATGCTGCACCAGGCCACGGTGCAGCAGCCTGACACAGGTAAGCCATAAGAAAACATTTGTATGTCTGAGCAGACAATGCAATGAGTCATCTATCCAAATAGTGGACATAAGATTATTTCATCCTCAAAAAAGCAGTGAATTTACATGACTGCTCAAAGGTGCATGTGTGTGTGTGTGTGTGTGTGTGAAAGAGAGAGAGAGAGAGAGAGAGACTGACAGGATCTGATGTTGCAATTCTTTGTGCCATAATCCAGGGTGAACACTCATACAAAAACCCAATTATTAGTAGATTGAGATTAAGGTGTTAATAAAATCCCAATCTACAGTCTAAAACATCTCTTTAGAAAAAAAAACACACGCTCAAAGACAGATCTGTTGGACAGTGTAATATCTACAGGCACATCATCGAGGATCAGCTAAAAAAATCTTTAAAAAGTTGCACTGAGGTTTCAGCCGTCCAGCATAATCCACAAGAGAAGAGATGCTTTGCATCAGGTGACCGACACCTTGAAGCAATATCACAGGAATATAGCTTGGATTCAAATAATGTGTGTTCATTTGAGCTCTATGAATAAGAATATCTAATGAGTGATGCAAAACATGAATTTTGTAAAATAAAAGTGTACTAATTTGTTGTTCATTGAGACGATACAGCTTTTTTTTTTTCAGCATGTGTTATATGTTGAGTTTATAATGGGAGACAATGTGAGTCTCACTGAGCTCCTAAATTCATTCTTAAGAGTTATAAGAAATAAGGTTTTACTTCTGTTCTCCTGTTTTTCATTGCAGCAGTTAAGTTGCTGATGACATTTATCAATATGGGGAGGGGGGGTGTAAGACTGCATGCCTCTATTCATCCTGTGTAGAGCCAAAATTCCCCAAATAAAGCAGAGAAAGAGAAGCTGCAGCGATGGATGAGTCAAAAAAATGATTACTGTGGTGATTAACTGAAAGTTTTGACACAAGGTAGTTAGTAATCCCTCAAGTTTGGTGCACAACGCGAGTGTTGCGATCATCCATGACCAATATGGCGGCCGTGCACCTGCAGCTTCACATGAATCATATCTGAGTTAAAATGGCTTTTTTCCCAACAGAAACCTGAGAGAAAAAAACAGCCATCAGTCATGCAGTAGTTTATTGTGGCTACAGGGACTTTGCATGCTACGACCATTTAATTTAATTCAATAGTGTTGACAGCAGATACAGAAAAACCTTTGGCTACGCATCCATCCATCACAGAAAATCAATTGTTTTCAAACTCGCTGAGATTAATATTCACACTGAGGCCGTGCAGCTCGGAGGTTTTGAGGGTGACTTTCATGATTCAGAGACTGGAGAAATCATAGCACACTACACATCGAGGTAAAAGGCAGCAGTTATCTTCACTTTTCAGCTTTTTTGTTCTCTCTTCCTCCCTCTGTTACATGCACACACACACACACACACACACACACACACACACATACACAGTCAATAATTTGCACTTTGTCAGTCTGTCTGATATCATTTCAAAAACATTTTTACATCATATTCACACATAACAGAGAGACATAAGCTTTTAGAATAAGTTGTTTTGTTATTTCTTTTTTTTTCTTGTTAATTTTGCCTTTTGTGTGTATTTGAACTGATGTAGTAAATAAGCCATGGATGCAAAATCAACACAAGAGGCCACAAAGGCCTCAGATGTGTGAAAACTGGGTGAAAATATTACATTTCTGGATAAAAACTAAACATCTGACTTGTTAAATATGCCGTAAGTGTCTGGTCATAGATTTGAAATATGTGCACTTTCTGTTGTGTTCTGATAGAGGAGGATGTTTATTGATCACAAATTAATTTTGAAACCGAAGCAGTCTTATCACAGTTACATTTGCTACTTCTTTATTTGACTTGATGTTCCTTTTCATAACCACAATATTGTTTTGTGAAGCTTTAAAGTGTGCAAATATCTTGTCCTCATATTCAGGGATTCAGTCAACTCAAGAGCTCTTTCAGATCGACTTGCACCAAAATAGCCCACCTCTGCCAAACACACACACACACACACACACACACACACACACACACATTGGGCTGATCTGTTGTCGCTTTCACATTTTTATGAAAAGATAATGAATTGTTGCTTGTATGTTTTGATGCTGTTGTTTTTCTTGTATTTTGATAAAGACACTTTTTTTTGTTCCCAGATCATTCTGTATGCAGTTGTCATCTTTGTCACCACTTTGCACATCTGTTACACACGAGAACTCAGACTAAAACAATCTGAGATCTGCATAGTCTCACATGAAGCCATGTACAGGCTCTCAGTCTGCATGAAGCCCTGGACAACAGTAGGGCTAAAATACATGGCACAGACATGGCGGTTTCTGTGATAAATATGGAGTAAATAATAGTTTCAGATTCATAATTAATTTAATTACTGATTCATTCTGGCTATTTGGGGAGAGAAACATGAAAACTGACATTAATATCTGAAATGATAATAATAAAATAACATGCATCTTTAACAGAACTTCAAAAGACTGATGAAGGGATCGATGGTGAGCACATCAGTATAACTGGCTACTTTCAAAATATTCTAAAAATCAATCAGTGAAACAGTTTAATGAGACCACCTACTAACACAATAAGTAGATTCCTCTTCCGTCCATGGAAGCCACATTTTATTACTGTGGCAGTAAAGGTCAGTAGCTGGTGTGTGACCTAACACACATTCTTTCACAGTCCATGGCAGCAGGCAGCATAGCACTGCAGGATTTGATGGATATATCAAATGTAAGACTTGATGCATGGGTCCTTACAATGCAGCAGTTGTTCTGTAAATGATGAGACTCCCCAGCTCCAGACCACTCCTTCTGGAAACGTTTCACAATGAGTCCATGCAAACCCGTCTCTTATATTGTGCACGTGTAGGCAAGCTTTGAACTCAATGTCCTTGAGTGTAACTAATGAAATGTAGAAACTTTATGTCAGGGTGAGGTTCTTGTAGCTTTGAAATATGTAATCAGGTGGTGAAAAATATTATTTTCCGTCAGAGAACAACAGTTATGTCGTATCATTCCAGGAAGTTCTTTATTGTAAAATAATTTAAAGTGGGCGGAATATCCCTTTAAGGTGAAAGCTCTGTTTTAACTGCTGGGGGAAGTCGTGTACTTTGGGGCCAGGTATTGTGTTATAGGTTTGTGTGTGTGTATGTTTGCTCACATGTTCTGCATCCTTCATCAAAAGACAGACTGGTATCAATAGATTTTTATTATTATAATTATTAAAGAGCGTCATCTCTACAACAGTGGTTCAGATAAATAAATGTAAGTACAGTAAATAAACTTTTTCTGTTCCGTCAGTCTGGCACACTCACTCAACAAAGCTACACCAAAACATTTCACACTCGTCTGTAACACACACCCACACATTTGACACTGTTTCAGTATTCACACACACATGCAGAGGTTATGGCTGACACGCCACCAAAACAAGATATAATGACAGTATCAGATGAGCACTATTCCCAGATTAGTGTCAAAATATCCAGACAGTAAACTATTGTATTGGGATTAAAAAAAAAAGTTTGTTTTAGAGTGGTAGTAAATATTTGTAGATTTTGTAGACTTGCATTTGCAGTCATCTATTGTGTTACCGGCACAATTATTAACATAACAGTAGAACATCATACAACTGACTTTTATTCCTGCATAGTTGAAGTAGATTTTTACAAAATATTTACCGGCAAATAAGCCGGCGGGATTACTACCAAAGCAAAGAAAGATAAATATTCAAGTCATGAAGACATTTAAGACATACTGAACAAACTGTGCCATGTTTTTTTTTAATACAGGCATTCATGAGGTACAAGCTCTATATGAGCAATATGTACTTATGAAGGCCCTTTTTAGCATTACTATAAAAAAAATCTACAAACCCCCTAAATAATCTAAAGACAAGCAGCAAAATGTAACTAGGATTTCTTACGATTCTTATGCCTATTTGTGTGGAAATCCTAAATAAGCAACTTGCCCTCCATCCATCTTTCTTTGTATCACCACATGGGGTCAGCAAGCTCACTGTGGAGGGAAAGAGAAGTTTGACGGAGTGGATATCGGAGCACTTATCATAAATGGTTAATAAATCTATACTCCCCACTGTTATTTTCTTTTGCAATCTAGTATTTTGGTAATCAAAATCTTTAAAATTGTTTGACTTTATTACTGTTCTTACTCTGTTACTCTACAGTATTTTGGCTATTCACAGATAAGAAAAGAAAGTCGCTCAATGGAAGAGTTGGAGGGGGAAACAGAGTGAATATTATGAGCTGGGTGGGATTTCAGATTTTTCACCTCAGGAGCGGGTTGAACAGGTCTGGCAGAATCAGTGGCTTGTCTCCATCAGCTCTGGGCTCAAACTGCAGCCTCTTCTCATCCTGATTCAAGAGACGGACATATAGGTCAATAAAATGTGGCTTTGTCTTTTAACGATATATGTAATTGAAATGTTTTGTACATAAATAGTTGCTGTGGTATTGAACAGTATCACACTGTGAGAATCTGTGACATGGATCTGTGTTTGTGCTGCTGAACATCTCGAGTCTAATTTCTATGGTCTAATCTCAGCCAAGTAACGCAAGGGCTGTATACAACTGCACAGAATAGAATATCAGTGCACTTTTCTTTGTCTCATTTTAATATGGAAGTCATTTAAAAAATGGGAAAGCCAAAAAAACTACTGAAAATTGCACTATTTCTATTTTTTCTACAGTGATTTAAGGACCATATATTATTTTGCCTTTGAGAAACCAGGAAATAGAATAAAAATCAATCCTTAGGTGTTATAGATACTCCACAGGGGAAACTTGAGACAGACCCACTTGAGAATATTCACTCTGCATGCAGGCTGTGTTAATCCTTGTTTGCTTTGAGTGAGTATAGGATGGTACACCTGTGCGTCAGAAACTGGAGTGTCTCCCTCGCTGTGGATGGAGTCTGTCTCGGAGGAGGCCTTGTCATCCTCAGAGGACGAGCCGTGCGCTGCGAGAATAAGCAGAGGCTTTTTACTCTGGTGCTCATTAAACTGCCTTAGCAGTGCTGCGTACCCATGGGACGCCGCTACTCACAGACAGAAGTGAAAACTTCCGACTTGGCTTCTGATGCAGTCTCCACCCTCCGCTCCAGCTGCCGGATGTAGATCACCAAGTCCTGTGAATGCCCAGTTTTTAAAAACATGTATGCATGTGTCATGGGAACGGGGAAAAGAGGAAAACAACACAAACAAGGTCAATGATAAAGGCAGGTGGAGTTAGCTAGAATTCCTGACTGCTAGCATGAAGAAAAATGATGTGGAGAGATGATCTGGTGTGAAATCCTTGCCTGCTTCTCCTGTTGCTGCTGTTCACTCTCCTTCTGAACTTTCCTCAGGATGCCTTTCAACTCCTGCACCTCCCGCTTAGCTTCGCTCAGCAGCACCTAAAGGGGGCAGCAACGTGTTTGTGCGGTCAGAAACCTGCAGACCAAGTATAATCAGACCATCTGACCTCCAGGACTACGTCGAGACCGCACATCTGACCTGGGATGACTGCCTAGTCCTCTGTCCCGCAATTGATCAAATAACACTTAGAGGAAATGTTTTCTGCCGTGTTCAAGGAAGCTTTTCTATTTGTGTCAGTATGTCTGGTTATAAAACTACTGAAGGGAGTGGATTTGAACTCTGGCATGGATTCTATCCTGGGGTTTCTCCAGTTTCTGAAATGCGATCTGAGCAACTGAGGATGCAGATTAGTGCTGCACGAGCGGTTATATTTAGAGCTGAATGTGTTTACTCAATAATAGCAATTGCAATGTACTTTGATTTACTTACGCGATTGCAATCTCTCTCCCTCCCAAGCTCCACTTCGAGCTTCTCCCTCTCCATCCTTTCCTCCTGAAGCCACTCCTCTTTCCTCTGTACTTCATAACTCAGTTCCTGCAATTTCTTTTTATCAATCTGCAGCATAAACAAATACATCAACATGTCAACAGATGTCAACAAGTGTAATGACCTTTAGTTTGCACTGGTATGAATTGTGCACATGCAGCATCAGGCTGAGAAGCATCCAACAGTGTGAACTAGGAGGATAAAAGCTGCATCAGTCTGCTCACTTCTGCGGCTTGTTTGTTAGTTTCTCTCTCTAGAGCCCAGTTGGCCCGCTCCTCCCTGAGCACCAGGTTCTCCTCCGACAGCTGCAAGGTGAGCTGGGCCACTTGCAGCCGGGCTTGGTGCAGCTCAGTATGGGCGTGGCTCTGCTGGGTCCCCAACTCTCTCAGCTCCCTGCGCAGGCTCTCAGCTATATGCTCACTAGCCGCCAGACGCTCATGCAGCCCCCGCACCTCCACCAGAGCAGACCCATTTTCCCCCTGTCAAAAGGGGACAGGAGGGAATGATTGCTCTTATGGAAACAGTGACAAACAGAAATGAGGGAGAGGAGTGGTGCCAGATGGGTCTTTAGTGTCATTACACACTCGTCTAAACAAAACCCAACAGGATATTAAAGCTCTGCAGTAATATTCATATTTCATAATAATTTAATTTGATTAAGGTGTTCTTGGCTTGCTTCTACTGCTAAAATGGCTGATTCTGACAAGATGACACCTCATCATATAAAACTTGCTTGGAGAGCTTCTTTATGTTACAGAGCTGCCTGTCCTCAGTGGATAGTTGTGTTGCACAAGAGATGAAACCCGTTAAGTATCTATCATTAACCTGCAAAGACTTTATCTTTTCTTCTTCATGCTTCATTTGATGGGACATTTTCTTCATTCTCTCCTTCATCCTGCAGGGTAGAAACAAGGATAAGTATACAGCCCAAAAGAGAAAAAAATATAAAAAGATAAATGTCCAGGTCTCAAACACTGACCTCTCCAGTTCAGTGTTTTCCTCTGTTCCCCTGTCAGTCAGAATCCTGATTTCATCTTCAAGGTCTTTGATTCGTTGGTGACTCTCAGCTTTTTCAGCCAAAAGGATATTTAGCTCAGACGACAGACTTTCCTGAGTGTATTTCACATCCTTTCAATGTTGGAGAGAGAAGAGAAGTGATCAAAGAGTCTTTTTACTGCGTGTTTTTTTAATATTAAACCAAGACCTGCTCTTATTGGTTCATGGAATTTGTGGTATTCATTCTACTCTGGTGAAATAGCCAAGGGTGTCTTACTCTACCTGGTGTTTTCCCTCCATCCTCTCCAGAATCTCGCAGTTAATTCTCAGATTATCTCTAAGCTCTGCGATCTCTTTCCTCATTTCTTCTCTCTCGCTCTCCCACTCCTTCCTTGCTTCTTCGCTCCTCTCCTGCTCGTCTTCTTTCTCCTTTGTTGCCTTTTCCAGAGCCTCTTTCAAATCTGCTTGTTCTTTTAGGCATTCCTCCAGCCGACTCTGTTCAAAAAACGAGGGGGGAGAGAGGGCAAAGGACCAAAAACTTAGAGAGCAGAACATAAAAAGGGTCTGATCAGTTTGCAGTGGTTATTTACATTAAGACATCAAAGCAGAGAATTCATTTACGGGGTTTCCTGTGCTCACCTGCAGGAGCTGGGCTTTGGGGATGACCAGGAGCAGCTCCTCCTCCCCGTCCTCCTCCTTCATAGTCTCTAGCTCCTCCAGCGGCTTGGGAGCACAGAAAGTGAAGTGGCGACTACAAGCACACACCTCTCCCTTCTCGTCCACATAGACAAACTGGTACTCTGTAGCACTGGGCCGCGGCAGGTAAGAAGCTGGCAGCAGACATTTCTTCTTAGTTTTATTAACAATAAGCGATCGGCTTAATGTGACTGTGTATAGACTAGTTTCAAAGAGTAACTAGACCTCAAACCCAAATCTCTGTCAAGCCTGACCTCTAATGGTGAAAAGTAGGGTGCAAGTGCTTTGGTGGCAGGTGATGTCACCACCCACAGAGCACAACAGGTGGTGGTGACATCAACATCAACTCACCATTAGAGGGCACAGAGATTGAGCTTTGAGGTTCAGTTATTCTTTATAAGAAGAAAATAACTTGTAAATACAAATATATTAACACAGCAAAAATGAGCTGAATTCTTACATTGGAAAAGTGCACAGTAGTTGACGTCGGTTCCCTTTGTATAGCCCTCAGGAACAAGAGCCCATGTGTATGTGTAATAATCTCTCACAGTTGACCAGCCCACCTGTGGCACAAGTTAGTTTTTAAAGGATATAGTTTACAAGTGTACATCCTTACCATTGCAACAGACCTGACTTTGCCAAAACACAGGAGTGCTGTGTGATGTGTTTATGTGGGTGAACAGAGTTACACTGGGCTATTCTACCTTGAAAAGCCCTATCCAGTCTTTGCTGCTCCAGTGATGGTCAGGGGTCAGGCTGTAGTGGCACTCAACTCTTGTCTGGGGGAAGTAGAGTTGCCCCACATTTCGAAACACCACTTTGGACTGTTTTTCCATGGTAATGACTAGCTGTTTAGGAAGATAACACAGATCCAGTGAAATGTGTTCCAGTTTCAGTCCAGAGGAGAGCAGCTGATGAAAGACGATAGCAGAGTTAGCTCAGGAATGCAGCATGGTCATAACACCAGATGCCTATGGCCCCACAATATGTTTATAAACAACACCGCCTGAGCATTGAGGTTATGCCACACACAGTCTGAGCAAAGACACAGACAGTATGACAGAGCAGAAATGAGGCATAATTCAATATAGCAGTTGATAACTGTGTGAAGATACTCATTTTATTGAACACTGTAAACTGACCCATTGTCATATTATCTCATGTTAAGGACGAATTCTATGTAAAATTATGTGAAAACAAAACTAAAACTATTGTTTTTCCAAATTTTAGAAGCATCATTGCATCAGTTAGGGATGACTAAGTCGACTGGCTCAATTAAGGCTCACTTACCAGTACAGAAATAGTATTCAGCTCTATCAAACACATACGGTAATAGAGCCATCTTCTCTGAGCTGATTGGCCGACTAATTGCTTTGCATCTTACTCAACTACTGACACATTTTTTAATATTTTTTCCTCCAGAGCACATCGCTCTCTGGCATAATAACATCACTCCCCAAAAAAGAAATCCTACTGGCCCCAATAGGTTATAAAAACGGTAAATTGCAAGAAGAAAAAGTGATGGTGAAAACAAATTTTCATCTTTTTGATTAACCTACAGAATAGTCTCTTCTTTGTTCAGTTGCCCCTAATATTAACAAATACACACATACTGTTATAAAAAACAACAACAGAGAAACAGGAAAAATTGACATTTCTATTATTGATGAAATATACAAATGAATTGTATACTTCATCAATATAGTGTTGTTAATGTTTTAAAGCTTACCTGGTACTGACACCAAAATTCATAAGATGTCTTCTCTCTGCTACCTCGTGAAGGTTCGTGCTGCGTTTAAATTTGTATTTGTAGAAAGTGAAAAGCAATCCTGTCAGGAGCAGGACTTTCACAACATCAGCTGCAGCATGTGGGCTGCATGTAAAATGAGTGATGCCGGCTCGCTCATGGGAGATGCAGTTCCAGAGAGCAGAGCGTGTCACAGGGCAGATCAGCCCTGTCAGGAGTGGACTTCAACTCCCATCACAGAGGAGCAGATACAGGATACACACGCATTTGCTGCTGTGAGTTCTTGCTCATTGCATTTCTCAGTAGTGGTAATGGAAAGAGGAGGGGGGAAGAGGGTGGGGGGGTTTAGGCACTATACTTAAGGCTAAACATTTCTCATAACAAGCTCAATGAACCCACTGCCCTTAATCAGTGAAGATAAAAACAGCAAAACAGGCTCCTCTGGGGCCTCATAAGAACTCCTCCAATTCAACAATCCACATCCCCAGTATGATGCTTATTGGAGTGTCTCATTAATTTATGAGCATTGGAGACTTTTTTAAACAGGTCTGAAAATACAGAATCATACATAAATTTGGCAGATTATAAACAGGATGTTATACAAAACTCGTAAACTACTGCCATGTTTCAGTAATTTGGTTGTAACCCATTCCATAGGTTGAGTTTTGTCTAAAAACATGATGTGTGATTGCGTAATCAACATCGTCCCACTTCTGAACACTTGATGGCAGTGCAATCTCTGCACAAACCCTTATCATGATTCTGACAGCAGATCCACTACAGCCCACTTTGTGGGTCACTGGGGACTGATGTTGGTTTGACTGGGGATTCGCATGGTGGATACAACATGAGACAGACAGGACCCTGAGGATTCATGAAACAGACGTAAAACTGCGCAACACTTTTCTTTTTTCTATGTAAACGTCCATTAAAACAAACTGTGAGGACTATGAAGTGATGGGCCCGAGAAAAGCAACTTTCACAGCTTCACATCTCAGCCTCATTCACCATCAATTTCTTACTCTGATGTGGAGTGAAAAGGTGCATGAGTTGAAATGATCCATTTTGATTCCATGACTCCTTCATAACATCAGAGGCCAAGACTTAAATTTCCAAGATATCAATACTCAAAAGATTAGACCATAGGATATGCATTGTATTGCTATCAGCATTTTGTTGATTTTAATACAATGCTTCTGCAATGTCAGCAACAAATAATATATGAAACACAAAGGAGGAGCCTTTATAAAAGAAAAAAATCATTCACTATGTCTTTATTTACACCAGGGAACATAGATTATACAGTGAAAATCCAGTGTACAGTGTAAAGAAAGATAGATCAAATAGAGTATATCAATATGTAAATGAATATAAAACTCAAATAAAAAGAAATAGTAATGACAGTAAAGAACTAATTACAAAAAAGACACTAAATAATAGTACAGCTGTAGAACAAGAGCAAAAAGTCAAGGCTGTATTTTGAGACCATTTCGTCATCATGGCTGGAATGTTTATTATTTCTGAGCACCAATCAGCTGTGTGTAAAGTGCATGTTTGTTTATTTGTTTATTCCTAAGTACTACACACTGTTGGCTGGCATTTTATTAGGAGTGTCCTTAGTTCACTTCTTAATTTGGAGTCGTCTCTCAGATTACACTGATATAAATATGCTTAAAAGTTTTAATTATGTTTTTTTAAACTCTTACCTTTTTCAGGTAAATTACACACCGGACATACTAGTGTGCAACTGGGGAAAGATCATTGGTTTTCTTCTCCAGAATGCCATCTCTGCTTGAGATGAAACATGCTGCAATGACTGATCATTTAACAAGTTTGAATGACGTGATTACCAGACAGAGAAGACTGAAGATTGAATATTCATGAACAACCTGAGTTGATGCAACCAAAGCACCTTACAGTGTCAGTAGTGTATTTCAAAAAGAGTAAAAACAGGCAGACAACATAGGAAAACACAAAGCCGAAAGACAATAATGTAAGTTCAAGAAAACAGAGGCTGTGCTGATATGGTAACAGCATTTTGCAGCATTTTGTCACATGCTGATCCACTGTCAGAGGGAGTGCATGACAAGCTGTGACTGATGAGGCAAGTGTTGGAGGAGGCTGATTAGGTCACGTGTTGCTTAGCAGTGACAGGACACCCAGTTCTTCCAGCTTGGCTTTGGCTACTTCTTCCCAACCCTTATTGGCCAGTGGGTTCCTGGGGGATGGATGCATGATGCCCTCTACTCTGACCTTAATATCAGCTGCAGAGAGAGCTCGCCGTGCCCGCTGCTCTGCCACCTTTCCAACCCCGATCACCATGGAGACGCCCAGTGCCTCCACCGCCTGGCACAGTGCAATGTCACAGAGGGCCAGTAGGGCCTCACGTTTCCCTGCAGGCAGCTCAGGAGGGGTCAGGTTCTTGCCACTGGCACTCATGAAAATGAGGGGGCACAGGTTGTGCACAAAGCAGTGGCGGAAGAACACGGCGGGCTCCCCGCACAGCTTTCGGAAGAAGCCCCAGAAGCGCGCACCGCTCACCTCACTCTGGGTGCAGGAGAGCCCCGTGATACGTCGCTTTGGATGTTCGTCAGGAGGGTGACCGACCTCCCCTGTGATCTTCAGCCAATCACGGACTGACTTGACTTCACCGAAGGGGACCTGAGGAAAGAGGGGGAGATGTTCATTGAAGCTTGGTTTAGCACATATTACAATTATATATATAGTATATATTTTTATCTCGTCGTGTCAATCCAAAGAAGTTACTAGAACTGACGAAACACAAAGATTTGCCGGGGGAAAAATTAATGATAAAAATTAAAAAGATATGCCATAATTACAAGATAAAGTGCATGATTGTTTGATTGTATGAGTGTTTCATTTCAAGTGTACATTGCATTTACATTTAGGCATTAGGCAATACATTTGTTTGACTTGTCATATGTTGTCCATGTTTGGGTTAGACTAGCTAAAAACCATGATGCTCTACTTCCGGATTCCTATGACCTCATCAATGTTTACAAACAGTAAAGGTGTAATCCATGCATTACAGCTAAATTATAATTACTTAACAAGCGTAAGACATCGCCTTTAACTCCCAAAACTTTATTCAGCTAAGTTAGCTGCCTAAACGGTCTGCTCACCCCTGTCTGTGCCATGCCGAAAGGTCCAGGGTTCATCCCTAAAAAGAGGACACTCTGTCCACCATGACAGTAGGTTTCCACATAGCAGCGGTGCGTGTCCCAGGCGTACTCCAGAGGGTTGTAAATGTACCGGACAGGCTCTTCAAAGTCAAGCCGGCGAAGGTGGAGATTGAGCTCCAACTCGGCTTGGAGAAATTTCGAGGATGGTGTACTGCTGTCCGATAAATAATTCGCACTTTGCTCCTGTGATTTGCACAAAGCCAGCCCCTCCTCCTCCTCCTTCCGCTCTACATGAGCAAATTTAACGTTACCCGTGTCATTATCAGACGTCTTATCGACTGACATGTTGGGTGTTATATGACAAGTTTCCTAAACAAAAACGAAGGGCCACGTCCATATACTTACCCCAAGGCTACTTTATTTTACGATGGGTAAGTTTTTCTATTGTCCCCTCGAAGATGACCATTATCATCTTCTTCGTGTGATTTGGTTTTGTGGTGCGTTCCAAACTGTGGCTGCCCTCTACAGGCGCGTGAGAGCAGCTCATGTAGAGAAAATCTGCTACACAGGACACAATAAGCTACTGTGGAAGAAGAAAAGCAACCTTGGGGCCTCCTGTGCCAGAGCCTCCCAGCTGTACTGCTCCTCCTGAGCAGTATGTTCCCGAACAGCTGTGGTTCTTCAGGGGAAGTAAAAAGAAAAAAAGAAAAGAAAAGAAAAAAAAAACATTGGAAGCTTTTGCCTGCAAACACACATTTTGTGTTCTTAAACTTTCCCATATTTGCCAGTTTGGCATTTAATATCTAGGTTCAAGTCATGCATTATTTCTAAAAATGTCAAATTTAGGACAAATAGGACCAATCTTAAAACAATTAGTTTGTTTCTAAGTTCAGAGAAAAGTCTCATTTAACTGATATTTGTTATATAGGGCAACATGAGATTGTGATATTGTGGGCTAGAAATGTCTCATACAAATATCACCAACAGTCATTAAGTCATTTGATCTGTTACCTTTTCACTGAAGTTAATGGTAAACAGTGGCACACCTGATAACATCAGACTTGGATTAGGGTTATGTAGGTTACTTTAAAACTAGTAGTGTCTTCACTACTTGACACACACAGTACTACCATATCCTGCACCCACTGTCAGTCTCCCTATTCACTGCTATACTGTTACATCATGACTGACTACTTGCACTAGCCAGTTCAAAATGTTAATTGATTGCATTATCAGGTTGATGCCACTTGGTATTTCGTCACCTTGGTGCCTGTACTCTGTGTAATGACAATAAGGCTGAATCTGACTCTGAGATACAGCAACATGTCATGTCTATCAAGAGGTGGAAGAAGTGATTGATTACATGGATTTAGGCCAAATAAATCAGGTTTTAATTATTTAAAGTATTCAATTAAAATTTTCCATTATACTATTTGGTACAGAATGTAAAAGTGTACTGTGTACTTCTGTCTTACCATACTTAGCTGCTTCTGAAGTGAAAACCTGTGAAATCAATGTCAAGACACCAAATAATAATACTAAATAATAGTAAAAGGTCCTTTACAAATTCTTTTATTTCAGCATAATAGTAAGAAGCCTTTCCTCTCAATTCATACAGTTGAAACTAATTGGATCACAAGGGTACATATTAGTTAGCCCATTTTACAATAATCATTGTAACATTTTTTAGGAAGTTATTCTTATGCACTCATTTTGCCTACACAAAATAATCAATATCAAGATCCTATCTTAACTGAGGACCATAACTCTGCATGCAAGACTAATAAAGAAAACAACTAATCTGTGATAGCTACTGTTATGCTGTTGTTTATCTAATACCATTATCAATATAATTCACTACAAATACCAGGGACTTTGTATAATAAAGAAAACATTTTCTTGTGGTACTACTGCCTCTAATGTCAAAATTACTGAACATACTGGGCTCTCAACTGTACTGATCCAAATTGTTTTGTCCACCCTCTCTGCCAAGTTGAGGAGAAATAGGCTCTGTCTAAAACCTAAAATCTAGTACAGTCTGAAGGAAAAATATCCATATCTCTTTTTTTGTCTTTTTTCCTTTCACTCCAGTGTTTACAATTTTATCAGAATAAAAAAGGTCCTTGAAACAATCATCAAAATGTGATGAGAGAAAAGTTCTCAGAAAAATCAATCCCTTGATCTGTCTGAAAAATTAAATCTCAATCTTATTAACAAATAATCCGAGACTCAAGGATTCTATTGCATTTAAACAATGATATTGATAACAATACTTAAACAAAAGGAAAACAGGGATTTAACAGGTGAAGTCAACTCTATTGCCCATTAGCCATTCTGGTATGTGATCGTGCCAGCAGTATCCCTTCCACAGACTTGGATTGGGGTTTCCAGAGCATAAATTAAGTTTGCATTTCTCAAACCTGGCCCTTCAATGCCACAGGTTTTTACTTCAGTCAATCAAGTCACTTTAAACCGAGTCCAAGCATGATCACACTGTAACTGTCAGTCTTGATATCAGCGAAACATTTAGAGAAAATTTCACATACAAACTCCCTTTCAGGAAAACACCACTTAACTAAGGATCTCATAACTTACTCCGATGGCCCAGTGCCACTGAATCACTGAGAACACACACATTTCTCTGTCCAATCTACAAACCGGAGAACCAATGATCTATTCCAGGATTTCATGTCAACAAACAATCCCGGGCTGCCTCACAAATGGACAATTTTGCTGACTGGTGTTATGTCTAGCGTTGTAAATTCAAGCAATCTCCAAACAGCACATGCACCCAGTGCCATAAACTCCAAATGAGACTGCAACCCCCAAAGTAATCACCCTTGATGCATTCACGCCCCCTATCCTCATTCCATTTTTAAAATCTGTACACTGGTGTGACATCAGATTAGGGGACATTAACAGCATCTGGAAAGGTACAACGTGATATGCACAAGGCATGTATAACTAAAATATAGATACACAGGTACAAGTTTCAATCACTGACACCTCAGGCCAAATCCCAAAACGTAGATGAGGCCTAGTCCTGGAAAAAAAAAAAAAAAAAAAAAATCATTGAAAAAATTCCACTGAGGATGTTTTCCGACCCATCTGTGTCTGTGTTTTTGGCCTCTGCAATTTTAGACTATGATATCCGGTTTACTGTTTAGGGTATTGCTAGCTCACCAGTCACAGGAGGATCAAGTTTGAGAAATAAAAGGCAGCACAGTGGCCTTGATCAATTGGCTCTTTGCTGTCTGACCATGAAAGAATTCTCACACAGTATGACCAAAGTTCATCATAGGTAAAAGAAATCATTCCTTACAATATCATTTAGCACTACAATGATTATTTGTGTATCCGCACTTATTTAAGGCTAAGCCCAATAACATAACAGACATCCATTATACACACCAACCACATAATATTTGGATGAAAAGGCAATTGTTAGTGTGTAGCAGAGTCAAGCAAGTGTTGATTCTGCTATGGCCTGCAGCGGGCCAAAGCACTGCAGTGGGAAACAAGTTAGCACTACTGACTTCTCACAAGGACTGTCAAACTCCCGGGGGGATCCTGAATGATTATAGAATGTGTTACATTGCAATCAGTAACAACGACCCAAAATATTCATTATCATCAAAAGACAACCTCTCAACAGGAGTAAATTTTTAGTCTGTTTTAACGCCACTGAAGCCATCGACATTCTATTAGTGTGACAGCTGTAGGAAAAACATACCTCGATGATAAAAGGCTGTGTCTCATCTTAGTAAATATATCTGATCCACAATAATAAACAATTAGTTAAGAAAAAGGCAAATGAATAAAGAAAAAAATAAGCACACTAAGGCCACAAGATTTTGTATACCCCCACTAATCTCACAACGTGAGAATCTGTACAAACAACATAATGGGACTTGCTGAAGCGGCCAACCTGCACTATTTTAAACCAAGATGTATGAACAAAGAGAGTTGGGAGAGACGACTATCTGCTGTAGTACTGTAGACCTCTGTATACACGGTTTGAAGTTCAATAGCATAGCTCCCGGTTAGAGTGAAGGGGGAGGACTTGCTAAGGCTGTCATCCTGTGCCATTTCCTGAGTCTTTAGCACATCACACAAGACACAGAACATGATACACGGCCGATGTTCCTGTCACCTAATGTTAACCCTTCACATCTGACAAAGGACTAGAGTCAAATGTAGGCTGCCCTCATATCACCCACTGTTGGAAGTATAGTTTTACAGTTATGTGGCACTGTTAGATATTACCTTTTTTTTTTCTTTCAACACTTTTTTTCCTCCCTAGGTTTCCTCAGTTCTGCATTACAGTGGCAAGGGACAGTAACTGAACTTGTTTGAGTTTTTTTCTCAGCCCATTTTGTATCAAAAAATATTTAATCAGCACAGTCCCATAGTGAAATGATATTAAAAGTTTTACAATTATTTACATATAGAAATCATTGTAACTGCAGTCCCTGTGTTGATAAAGTCAAGAAACCCTGATTGTTCCAATCATTTTAAGACCAGATAAAGCTTCCAAGTTGCTGTTAAGATAAACAAAACCCATCATCTTGGTAAAGAGCGTAATGACTGAGTGGCTGATGGAGCAAAAACACCAAAGCAAAACCATCAGCTTGTCTCCGTGTTTAACACCGTACCTCAGCAGCAACAAACAATATCTGGCCGATATGAAAATTTTTAACAAACTGGTTAACTTGCCTTATCTGCAGGGACATTCCAGTTTCACTGATTTCAACCCAGGTGACAATTCTTTTTTTTTATATATGAAATGGGCTAAATAAGCAAAAACATTAGGAGGTTCAAATACTTTTCCTCGCCACTATAATAATCACATATGAATCCCATTTTGTCGCTAAGGTGTCAGGATGAACACTACCCATTGTCCTACCCCCAAGTACCACCAAAAGCAGATATATCTGAATAACAATAAAAACCTTTTTTTTCCAAAAAAAATCAAATAGATTAAGTACAAAACAGGACCACTGTTTATCACAGAAAAGTCTCGGTCTTTAAAAAAAAAAAAAAGGAAGGAAAAAACTAAAGAAAAAGATAAAAGGAAATACAGTAAAAAGACAATAAAACAAAAACACAAATGTCCCTCTGTCATTAGTAATCCCAAGACTGGAGCTGCAAGTTCAGTCTGTGCTTGAGTGTGGCGCCACTCAGCACAGAGCTGAGAAGAAACCCTGTGGCTTGTCCTGTCTCTGGCGATGTTATGGATGTACTTAAGGTGGAATGTCAGACAGCCAGCCGACCTGGAGGAGGATGCAGGGGACTCCAGGTGGGGGGTGCAGGCGGAGGTTCCTGGGGGTACGGGCGTGGTTCGCAGCACGGCTGGCTCTCCACTTTGGCTACGCCGCGACCCTGGCACAACCGCCGATGTCGCAACAGCCGATCTGTCCTTGAAAAGTTCTTTGGAAAACAAATTGGAGACGGTTTACAATTAAAGCTAAATTTTTATGAATATTTTAGGCAACAAGTGACAGGTGCCCAGACCAGACCCTGGTGAGTGTCCCAACATCTGATAGTTACAACAGGAATAAATTATCTCACATTTTATCAGTTCAAAACTTTGATGAAGTAAATTTGTCCTTCCAAACATAGCTTAAATAGCAAAACAACAATAAACTAATCCATTCTAATCCATTGAAAATCCTCCCCTTCCCCAGAGTTCATTATCATTTGCTAACAGTGATAATGGTCTAATTATCAATATTTATGAATGTTTTTTTTTGTTTTTTTTAAAATAGCGGCACTACTAAAACATTTTGAATTAAAAGTGAATAATTTCATGCAACGCAGTGTAGAGAAACAAAAGCAAATACGTCAAATATTTCACTGTCAAAAGAATACTTAGATATATTTTGCCCAAATTGATGAGCACTTGTAGTAATCTAGAAAGCAATATCTTATTTGCTTGACTAGAGCAGTCAGGGCTAACGTGCAGTCAGGGCATCTGTTGAGGAACTCTCATCCACATACTCGACCCAGTTCTTCCATATTTGAACCAGCAAACTTCAGCTGGTACAATATTCTTATTTGTCGAGTGAGTGGATGCGCATGAGTATGAGGATGTTTATGTTTCCAGTGTCTTGCACACTTTCTCTCTCTCCGTTCTTACCTGCTGACAACGTTCACACTGGTAAGGCTTCTCCCCACTATGGACACGCTTGTGTCTCTCAAGGTGGTAGCGCTGGATAAACCTCATATCACACATGTCACAAGCAAATGGCTTCTCTCCTAAAAGAGCACACAAATACACAGTCAATTAATCAATTTCGGGGTCAGATAGCAATAAACTGCGTGCAATTTTCACTTACTAATTTTCGCTTGGCGATTACATTTCCAACACCTATAAAAAAAAGATGGAAAAACTTGCCCTACCGGTAAGTTTTTTTTATTTTCCAACTGCAGTTTTCAGCATCTGAGAATTGATATTTTAAAATGCCTCGTCATCAACTCATTATGTGTAGATCAGAGTGGAATTTCAAATTTTCATGTCCCAGATCTACGCAACATGGTGCCCCCAAAAACTGGGCCAGGTATTTTGAGGCTGGTTCAACATCCCATCAAATGACTTGACAATCCAAACTCGAGTTTGTTGTGGTCCTTTAATGTTGCAAGCACCAGAGCCTTTCTCAGGGAGAAGGGTACGGTAAATGAACGCATACCCGTATGAGTGAGGCTGTGTCTCTCCAGGTGGTTACGCTGAATAAACCTCATGTCACACATGGAACAAGCATACGGCTTCACCCCTACACACACAGAGCAATATATTAGCCCTATCTCCCAAAAGTACAAAATATACAACTTATAAGCTCAAGCTAGGACTAAAACTAGTATAGTGACAGAGAAACATTCCCTCCTAATTCTAAGTATGCTATCTGAACTTCCTTCTTAGGAATCTTTTTAAAACTTCTTAGAAACACAAGTCCAACTAAAATGTTAATACACTCAAATCAGATTTTCTTAATAGAGACAATTCTCTCACTGCATTAAATATGAAATGAGGAACTAAACATATGCCCAATTTCAAAGCAAAAACATCAAGAGTTGCCAAATTTTATTATTGTATATTGTGTCTGAATAAACATCCTGAATATCCTCACTTGCAATGGGCCTCACTATTTCAGCACCCTCTCCCTTCAAAATTGATTTTGTTTTCATTTGCAGCACAAAACACAATCACATTTTGGATGGTCATTTTTATAAATATCTGCTAAACTGTACGCTCTAGAGTTTGATATTGGACTGAATATAGGGGCATGTAACACCACTGTTTTTCATCTCTGCCTTTACATCTTTTAGAAATTCAATTTCCTTGTGCTATAATTTGCTTTTGGGTCAATTACAGTCACAGTAATGCAATGTTTTTTCAAAGCACAGTAAAACAAAGATGCTATAATTTCAACTGCAATGATGCAATCAAATGCTGTAACTAATTCAGGGGCAGTCATGGCAGAATTTGGTGCTATTTGGGAGTTGCGTGTTGATTTGTCAAGACATTTTAGAAATCCTTTCAGATAAACCGGCACATTTATAGCAGCAGTAAGGAGAAGCTGACGGGGACTTGAAATAGCACATCATTATCACAACTGCTTTCTTCATTAATTATACTGTGAAAATTACACAAGGTAATCTGTGTGAACAAAACAGTACTTATGAATTGCCCTCCAGTATTACTGGCACAGAGTGAAAAATAACTAAAAGGCTGAGAAGGATAAGAGCTGTAGGCTCAGCTCAATACTGAATTGCATCCAACCCAACAGATGCAGTACAAATCAAAGGCTCACAAATGCTGCAGCAGTTGTACTTTCCAGCAGCAAAGTACTGGAACTAACAGAAACATACTGCAGATTGGTCTTCCGGACGCCCACCAGCACAGCTCAGCTGTTTGCTGCTCAAGATGCAAGCTTAACCAACCAAAATGAATAGATTAGTGTATTATACACACTTTGGATTTCATAGAAAGAAAATTCATAAGGATCTTAAACTTAAGACCCAATCATGATTTGATAATATATCCTAATCCTATCCTAATATATGATTTGATATATATTGCATCATGAACCTTGTATCAAACAGCACTAATCTAAGTCAGGAAACAATCATGACCTGTTTTTCAGGACCCCTGCTGTTTTGTGTGCTGTACAATTCTCTACTGAACCCGCATGCCTCTGCACCACACACCAGACCACATGTAGGCCATCACCAGTACAGCTTGAGTTCATTCAGGGTGCTGTCTGGACAACAACTGGGGCCAATCAAAGTGTTTGAAAATTGAGGACTCCACCCAGGCAGGAAGCTGGGCTACATTAAAGAAAAAATGTTTACATATAAAAAAAAAATAAAATAAAATAAACATATAATCAAATGGCAGGTACAGACAGCTTATTCTGAGCTACAGGGCTGCAAAATTATGTTGCAAGAGCCCATATCATGACCACACTTTCAAATGTACCCATCTGTAACTTAAGGGGGAAAAAAAGATCACAAAGGACTCATTTTTAGCATCAGAGAGCAGCCTTTTGTAGCTGTTTGGTTTGTGAGCTACTTTTGCATCACGGGGCGCCTTGTCTTTTTCTGCTCTAGGTAGCTTGTGCTTCTGGAAAAGTGCCTTCATTAGTTGAGAAAAGGTCAACTCAGCGCAGAAAGACTGTCAAAGTTTTTTTTTCTCTTTCTCTCCTGTCAAATTAAACCAAATGATAAGTAGGACTTCTTGCTATGACTCCTCTAAGCAATTCACATGGAAAATTACTCAGAACTCAACAAATCTGAATAGAAAACCGCAGGTGTGGGGGCAAATAAGTGTTGCACCCATTTTCTGGTAATATGACACTAAAGCTAACAGATGATTTTCTTCCGATTCTGTGACTGTCTGGCTAAAGGTCAACTTTGCAGTGGCAAGAGTAAAGTAAGCAATCTGAGCCAAGAGACACTAGTAGGTGTAGGTGTCTGAGAGAAGAGAATGGACAAAACCACTCCTTCAGACCTCTTAGGGGAGCAAGCAATGATAAATTGACAAGGCAAGCATTAACAGTTTCTGTGGCTGGGGTATTAACGGTGGTCGATAGGTCAAAAGCAGACAAATGAAGAGAAATCTAGTCAGCAATTTTTCATCAAATGAAGATTTGGTAGTTTTTTTTTTATCAGCACAACAGTGTTTTGAAATAGCAGACTATGGCTATGGTCATTACTTGTATTCAGCATGTTATTTGCTGCTGGCTTTACACCACCATCCCAGTATCCCTCACCTGTATTACCAGCCACAGCAACATGCACAACAGGTGTAATAAAACATGCACAAGAGATTGAGAGGAAAGAGAGACAGCAGAGAAAGGAGTGTCTGTGAGGAGAGTAAGAAGTCAGCTGGCAGGCCATGGTCCAGCTGAGGGACAGCAGTAAAGAGGACTCTGGATTGAGATACTCAATACATCAGACGTTCAGGGAAGCATCAGTCAGTCTGAACTCTACATAGAAGAAACAATTGGGCTTCTGAGGACACAAAAGCGCATGATGTGCATTTAGTGTTGTAAACAATGTGGGTGGCACATCACTTGTTATAAAATAAAGCACGAAGGCAGGCTAGTAAGTAAAAGAGGAACTCAGATCAGGTAAATTAATATGAGCGTATCTGATTTAGTATTTATTAAAAGCTAATGTTATAAAAGAGAGAACATTAAAGCAAAAATCTAAAGATCAGCGAGGGGCATGGATGTTCAGTTGGCCACACCGGCTCTGTCACACTGGCTGTGCTTAATAACCACCTAAACTGAATAATTTGAGTTAATCCAGGCAGAACCCAGTTTGGATACTGTACTCACAAACTAGCACCCCGGCTACAACACACATATGCTCACTACACTGACTGAGACTTCAGGAGCAGCTTCCCTTGTCTACTTTATTATTAGGAAAACAAACAACACTGTGGCACCTACATCAATTTCCAGGTCAGAGAAAATGAGGTGACAGTGAAGGAAAGATGGAGTGATTTTTGGAGGTTTGGGATGCATCCTGTATTTATCAGGGTTGCTTTTTTAACAGCTCTTTTAGCTCAACTCTATCAAAAGTGCCAACAATTCTGGAGGGCAAAATTCATTAAAAATTAAAAGTAAAATTAAAAATAAAATACTTAACCTAGTTAAAAGTGATGGTTACATAAGTAACACAAACACATTAACATATTCTTTCAGCAAACAATTTAAAATGACTAACAGAAAGCAACTAACCTGAAGACCGAAGAAAAACATCTGCTTTCAAACTATAGTGTTTGTACGACCAGAGACAAATGTCCCTCATAATAGCACAAGAAAGATTAAGTGGTGATGCCCTACAAAATGTGAGATGGGCAGATGCATGGACGCATACCCGTATGAGTGAGGCTGTGTCTTGCCAGGTGGTAACGCTGAACAAACCTCATGTCACACATGGTACAAGCAAAAGGTTTCACACCTAAATGCAGAGCATCAATACATTATTTTCAGGCTACTTAATGTTTTTGTTTCACAATCCATCAATGATGCAATGTAATTCAAACATGTGTATTCAGAATTGATGGGTTGTTTAACCAATTTGGTGAAATTTTCCTACAAGGAATTCAAGCTCAATACTCAAACTCTTGGTGTTCCACCAATCCAATTAAGAAAACATCGAACTAATGATAACCAATTCTTAAATCCACAACTAAAACACATCACATGAGCTGATGATGTCACAATCCTGTATTCCTTTACAATTCAGATTTGTTTTTATGTTGCATTTACATAAATATGTAGGAAAGGCTTTATCAAACAAAATGTTAATTTTAGAGGAAATTATAACTGCCTTAAAATGACTGACCCTGTGCCTAAAGTAATTTAAGTTGACTTTGATTTCAGTGACATGGGTAAGGTGGGCGGGCGCATACCCATATGAGTGAGGCTGTGTCTCGCCAGGTGGTAGCGCTGAAAAAACCTCTTGTCGCACATGGTGCAAGCGTAAGGTTTCACACCTAAACGCAAAGTAGCAATATTATATTACTTTGCCTCACTTCCCATTATTTGGTTTAGGAGTGAATATCTAAACTATTGGTTATTAACCACACATATGCCAATTCATGCAAAAATAAGATAAATATTTTCAGATCCTCCTCTCATAAATTCTTAATCCATTTTGCAGTGCTCTAGTTGCCAACAAACACCAAACAACAAAAGATAATGTCTTGAGATTACCCTGGTGAATTGATAATGGCTACCATCGACAGACTAGGAAATCACATTGTAACCGCATATTTATGTTGACTTTTCCTCTCACTGCAATAGGCATATGTCTAAAGTTAACTAACTTAAATGCACACATCCATTCCTGACGCTGAATGTCATGGGCACGGTGCACGGACCCATACCCGTATGAGTGAGGCTGTGTCTCGCCAGGTGGTAACGCTGAAAAAACCTCATGTCACACATGGTGCAAGCGTAAGGTTTCACACCTAAATGACCAGAGCATCAATATTATTTTTGTGTCTCTGCCACAGAAAAGAAAAAAATAAGCATTCCTATTTCAAAGTTAAAGAGTACAAAACTAATTTGATATTGGTGGTTAATAACCAATGTCAGACCCTAAAATTACTTACAAGTGAACAACAGTGAACAAGATGCTTGTCTCAAATTACGAAATTCTCAAAGGGGGTTCTTAAATCCACTTACACATCACATGAGGTGATGTCATCTAATGGTTATTACACTTAAAATAAGTCTCATCCATCATCAGTACATAAATACAGATATTTAAGTCTAGATTAAGCATACAGATGTTGAAGCATCTTAATCTTGTGGCTGGGTAAGATTGGCAGACGCATACCCATATGAGTGAGGCTGTGTCTCGCCAGGTGGTAGCGCTGAAAAAACCTCTTGTCACACATGGTGCAAGCGTACGGCTTCACCCCTACACACACAAAGTACCAACTTTAGCATAAACAAAAACTCAACTGCCAAAAATGATCGATTTTAAACTTTACTAATTCCAATATGCTTAGTAAAGTTTTGTTGCACTCATCAGCGCTCTGTCCAACAGTGAGCCTTCCTGCACAGTAAATAAAACTACTATTCCAATTGGAACATATTCATATCTGATTTAAGCAAAATTAGGATAGGTCTATGCCCAATGTTCAAATTTGCAAGACTGTGGGATAATGGAGATAACAAGGCTAGCTAATCATTTACATCACCAGACCTGTAAAAATGAAGAGACAAATGACTGAGCCAAATCAAAGTCCTTGATAAATGCATTGTAACTGGTTCTAACTACAATCAAATTTAAGTTTATCACAATATGCTACGAGGACTAAATGTTCACACATGTACAAACACACATTAATATTGTTTACAGCTACTCAGAATAGGTTTGTAAGGGGGGGGACTAGAATTTTTCACGCTGATCGCAAGAGATAAGACAATTTTAGGCAGTTGGTAGGTAAACATCTATACACAAAACAGAAGATTTGACAATGCTTGGCAGAGGAATTCTCATGTGTATAACATTTAACAAACAGCTGTCTGAGTTAGATTAAATGACACTGTTCTGAAATCCATTATAGAAAAAACAGCCTAAGATTCTCAGGGTATGAAAGTAGAAAATGCATCATAAACTAATCCTTTAACATTTGGAATTAAAAACTGTTTAAAAACTGTTGTGAAACTAAGTATTGGAATAATATGTTTCATATAAACTGTTCTCAAATAAGATGAACAGTGAACCTCATAAGATATGAATAGTAACACTCACACTTTATCACTTTGTCATTACTTTGAATGTGAAATGACAAGTAAGTATGCACTGTGAACTTTAAAGATGCACTAGGCAAGAGTTTTTATACTCTATTATCACCTTAAATCACCAATTGGGGTGCAATAGAGAAGAGCGTCCCATCCCATCCATATTAGTCCTGCATGAGTCAGTTTGGATAGTCATGCACATCCCATCCCCAAACCATGTATTACTGTACCTGCCTCATGCACTATACTACATGTTTAAGTGACCCTTAGTGAGATGGCGGCTACAAAGAGTAAAGACCTACACACGCGCAAACAGAAATGATGAATGCATTCAAAATAGACTACTGCATGTTATTATTACCCGCACATTTTTGGTTTTCACCTGCACCCAAATCAGGAGATAAAACCAAAACAAAAATTTAACCACTAGCTGCACGTTTTGCATGCCACTCGTCCAGTACCAGCAGGCACCCTCCTAAATGGAGAACTCTGAGACCTGCCCACAGGAGGAGACGGGTTGCACAATTGGGAGCCCAATCCAAATGATCTCCTACAGAGCAGCATTGGTGAGTCTACAGGAAGCTGGATCGATGTGAGATCTTTGCCTCTCTTGTCCATGATGATCACAGATTGGTACGTAAGTACTTGAGCATGCTGAGGGCAGTTAACCGATGCCATGTTAGGTGAGTTGTGCATATCGTCACAAAGTTACCCCTCGCATCCAACATGCAAAGTTGCCTAGTGCTGCTTTAATGTAACTGGATTTTTGGACAGGGGAATAGATTGTTAATTGTAAAATTTAACTTGTAATGTCTGTGGATTGCAGAC
>OMLF01037047.1:0-11622 GCA_900302615.1 Holocentrus rufus | reverse complement strand
CTGAACTCCTCCCCCCACCCCCACACAAACAAAATGTGCACACATGAAAGCTCCAAATCAGAGCCACTTAAAAAGTTAAATGTCTCTACAAAAACATATATAGGAGCCTCAAGTTATATTTTCTACACTGAGGAAAAACAGATATAGAACACTAAATATTAGAGGGGCTACTACTCTTTAGCATTCACAGACACTGACCTTCCCTCCCCTTCCTTCTTGTTCTCTCACTTTGCAGGGCGTTCCTGACTTCCTGTTCTTTTTTTTCAGCTGCATGTCCTCGTTGGCCCTCATCTCCTTCTCATCCAGCAGGCGGGGAGCTTGGAATTCACCTTCCTTCCGGATGAGCTGGTGATTACAAAAAAAGAGGCTTTAGATCCTCAAAGACCAAGCGTTTTAATATCAAGGCAAAATTTATTGTTTTTCAATTAAGTTCACACTAATTTATGAACCACTAAAAATCTCTGAACAGGGCGTGAAATGAGAGAGTGAAATGAGGGGATACATGTGAACCTGAGTAATGTGCTTCGGTTTCCCCCCCTCAACTAGATAAGGCAGCTAGTGCTGAATTCTTGATTTTTAAATTGTGGAAACAGGTTTCAGTAAAAAAAGGAGGCGATTAGAACTCACAAAAAATAATTGGGACAACTTCAGTAGCGTGCTGCCAACATGATTACCTTCTAATTTTTGGATACCCTACAGAATTAAGTTAAAATTTTGCACTCATTGCCGGTAACTGGATTACTACTTAGTGTCAACTGGAAAATTCAATTTTAACATTTCATTTGAGGGGGGAAAGTCACTGCACAAGCGTGTTTTCAGTTTTATGTTCGTAGTGGGTTTGCATGCTCTATGATATCAAAATACAATACAAAAAAGCCTAGTTTCCACTCTACATTTCCCCAGTGTGTCCTAACCAGAGGTGGACAGCTCATTCCAGATGGGAGGATCATGTGGCTCTGGGGCGCACGGTCAGGGCCTTCTCTCTGCGGCGGTCCATGGCCAAGTGGAGCCATCATTTTTTTGGGCGGAGCAGCCATCGAGCTGGCCTGCATCAGGGCCATACTGGAAAGGACAGCTTCACAGCCAAGCAGCCCCGCCTGGAAATGGAGGACAGCAAGTTTAAGAGAAAAAAACCCTGTAATTTTACATTATCTGCATATAAGCCAATATTATCATTCACACAGCATTTGACTAGCTACGTCAACAACGACAACATCCTGAGTGACACACGACTGCAAGTAATGTTATTTGTAACCATTTTGGTGGTCTCAAAACAAACCCATTTCATATGGTCGCGGACTGAGCTGCTGGGCAGATGTGACATTGCTGTGGGAACGGTGTATGTGAGCGCAGGGACAGGGGTGGGGACAAGGTCATCCAGAGATCCGTCAGTCAGGATGGTCGGTCTGGTGGGAAGCCACACCCACCTCACTCATCTAGCATTAAACTGAGGAAGAGGAGGATGATGAATGAAACAGACAAACATCAAATTACAACGGCATCACTGGCTGCATAAAGTCTGTTACACCTTCGTTTAACTCCACTTACGGTTGTTTCTTCACAAGTACATTTAAAATATGCCGCAAGCTACGGTACACTCTCAATGTTCTCTAGTTGTACATATAATAGATATTTAAAAAATTGCAGATTTATCTTTGATTTTGGTCACAGATAATCTTTCATGCATTTGTTAACACTAAAACGGCATATTTCCTCCGGCTATTATTTGATTAATCATCTATCGCCTGGGGTCTGAGCTATCTTAGCTGACAAGGCAAGCAATTTACAGACTGTCACTACCATCTGCTTTTGAAAAAATCACTAGACATTAAACAATTTGCCTATTATCTGTGTTATGATGAGGACAGGCCATTTCATATCCTACCTACTATATAGTAGGACAAGTATCAGTGTAGCTTATATGAGAGGTTATCAACCTTTGTGGCTTGTGACCCCTTGAAACCAAGTAACCTACATGACAAGCAGTTAACAGTTTAACCAAAGAATCATCTCCCTTCCAGGTTCAGGATTGTGAGTGACAGAGGACCAAAAATTAGGAAATATATTTTTATGGATTTGCGTGATTCACTAGGGTCTTATATTTAGACAGAAAAATCAGGAATTCTGATTAATCAGGGAAAATCATATGCCGACAGGTTGTATCATTTGATTTATTATCAGAGATGGATGAGGAGCTGAATGCTATTTAGTATTTAACGAGAAAAAAAGCAGAGAATTTTTAAAAAAGCAACACGTTTTTGTTGTTTCTTCTTTGATCCCTAAGATGGAAAGCACTGCCCTGCACAATTGATATCTGAAAATAACTACTAATAATCCCAATAACCTCACTAATTCGCACAGGAGAAAATTACATTCTACTTAACAGTAACTCCCCAATCCAACTGCACAGCATGTCTGAATGTACTGGGAAACCCCCAAAATTTAAATGATCAGTATTTATCTGAGCAAAGCTCAAAACAACTAACAGTTCAATATACAATGGGAAGCTAGGGTTAGGGTCAGTGACATCCACGTATTTGCTCCTTCATAAGTTCAATGTAACTTGATCAGAACCCTTCACAAAAGCTCACCTTAGCATACTACCATTCATGTCAATGAACAAAACTATTAGTGGAAAAAGTAAAATTTCTTGACAGCTAATAAAGACAAGCCATATCACATCTAAAAATAAAATACATATTTAAATTTTTAAACTGGAAAGCTTCGCAAGCACATTACACAACTAACAATAAACAAAGCATGATAAAGGTGAACCATGTGGCGAGAACAGTTAAATTCAGATTTGTTGAGAGTCTGCTTCTTCTGTTGTTTTCATGGGTAATTGAGGGAGGGCGAGGCCCCCTTCCTAACACTATTTACTGTTGGAGGTAAATGCGGTAATAACACATTTTTAATTCAAATTATTTTTGAGGTGGTTATGAACTGAGCAAGGCTACATAAGAGAACAAAGATCGGGGTCTGAATGAACTTCTGAATGTATCCTAGGTTTAAATATGTTGCGAGGAGGCCATTAATTTGGAGAACAAATAACAACGTTACCCAGCCTGGTGAAGCTCTTTCGATCCTAGCCGAGATATGATTGAGTGCTACTGGTTTGCGAGTGAAAATCGTTGTTTTTTCTTTATCATTCTAAAAAGCATAAACGAGTTCTCAAAGCTAACGTGAAGTTAACAGCAACGTTAGCTAGCAGAAGGCAAAGATTTTGCACGTTACGTTTAACGGTATCTCACGTTACACTGCTTTCGCCATTTGCGTTAACATTACGGAGCTAACGTTACTAGCGAAATATACAGCTAACGCCAGCTAGTAAACAGGTAGCTACATTATATGCTGATTTTCAACAAAAGAAATGCAAAAAAGTTTCCATAGCACTGCGCGAAGAGTTGGTAATGTTATAGTTTATTTCGCATCGCTAGCTGGGCTGGCCTTAGCACCGCTACCCAACCTAGCTTTGCCGACGTTGAACAAGCTTGCTAGCATTAGCTAGCTAGCCACTCGCTGGCGCCCTCGCCCAGTGTAGTTATCCCACACAATGTTGTGTACCCACCTAACAATCGGTTCGATGTCTTAGCGCTGCAAAAAATCTGTCCAAATAATAGTCCGATTAAAGCTTTATCATATGGCTATGCATTTGGACACAAGTTCCGTTCATTCAAGACAAGATTCAGCGATAAAGACATTCGTGATGGCCGTCGTTGCGAGCGCCTCCCCCTCCCGCTGATTTAGCTAACGTTTGCTAGCTAGTTAGCACTGACTATCATTGACGCTGTAACATTAAATAAATCCCTGTGCTGCCAAGAACAAGCGTAAATTTTACACACGAAACAACAGACCACTGACTACACAAATAAAATTCATCGAGCATCGTTGAAAAAAATGAAGAGCTTACGTTACTTAGGTACCTTTTCAGCTTCACTCGTCCGACGTTTTCAATCCCGTCTAGTTTACAAACACAGGAAACGCCACAGGATGTAACCCACTCCCCCACACAGGAAAGCCTTCTCAAGCGAGGAGAAAAGGGTCATCATAATAACGATTTCTTCAATCAGCTCTCCGTGTGAAGAGCGCGATCCTTGTTAGACTGGAAAAAAGAAGCTTACTAATCCATTTTCAGTATTGTTCTGGATGTGCAACGCATTGTTAGCTTGATATTTCGTGGTCGATCTGCTGTCTCAGTTTGCAGCGGATTCAGACGACTACGGAGTAAAGAGACGCAGAAAGGGAAGGATGGGCTGCACAAAATGACAAATAACAGACTTCATCATCCACGCCTTTTCAAAGAGCTTCTGTGCCACATTACATAGCCGACAATATCAGTTTAGTTCCGTGCATCCTAGTTGTCTTTTGGGAGTATGGTTTGACCCAATTCGTCAATTATATTTGTAATAGCCTATTAAAACAAAAATGTCATTTGAGTCCAGCTTCAGAGGCTCCAAAGAGAGAAACAGTTGTGTTTTCAGTCACTGCTTAATGTGAAAATAGAAAAGGACAATTTTCAGTTAACTTGCTGTCATATTTTTAATTGTGAATTTAGGCAACAATTTCCACGAATTTATTAGGCTATTATTATTATTATGATTATTATTATTATTACTATTTTCCCACAAAGAGAAAAGAGAGTGAGGATTGACTAGATGTAGGGTACACGTGTCACTTCACAATGGCATTTTGGACAGAATCCAATTTAACTCAAATACCACTGGTTTAAAAAATCTGAGAGGATTTTCTATTGGTTTTCTTATTCATATATGTTTGTTGTGCTATTGAGCATTTATACTTTTGTTCTGAGAAAATAAATAGGCTATTTCAGTCCCAAAATCTAGCACAAAATAGATAGCTTCATGTACTTTATTTCAGGGTCATGGATTTTATGATACTGCCTATCAAAAAGGTTAGGAGCCCTTCTTGCATATACACTATGAAGCATTATGAAGCACTGATTGTGTAAGTTACTGTCCACTCTGCTAATTTAAATTCCTGCACATAGTGTGTTATGGAGTTTTGTGAACTCTCATTCATGTATTTTTGTGCCCCTTAAGTCACATTTCATGCTTTGGTTTAGTGTAATGTAGCTTATTGAACCATTGATTCTTTAATCAGTTTGAATGGTTGACTGTGCAAACTCTGCAGGCTAACACAGCAGTTCCCAATCTGTGTAATAGTCTGTAATGGAGAGACAATGTTTTCAAAGCACAATGCACAAATATACCTGAATCAGCTCAAAATGCTTTATAATGAAAAGCATTTCACAGAAACAGGCCAAACAGTATTTCATAAAACTGTTTGACATCAGTGCCTTTTTCTTCGGTCCTGATCTGTCATTAAAAAAGCTGCAGAAAAACCTAAGCTTGTCTGTCTCGCCATCCCTTTCCTTTCTGTTTTATTGCTCTGCTTTCTCTTCACCTGTCTTCCGACTAATCCTACCCTCCTGCTCCTATTGTGTCATCCTCATGAATGAATTAGTTTGTGTAAAATGGTATTTTGCCATAATAGTTACTTTTTTCTGTCTTTTAACGCTTAGACAAGGGTTTGTTACTTATGATTTTCAGGAACTTTGTTGGGTGTGTGTATGCTTGCTCATGCGCACACACATATACACGCATATACACACATTCTCTCTCTCTCTCTCTCTCTCTCTCTCTCTCCCTCTCTCTCTTATACACACACAAAAATGTACCAGGTAGGGGAAATGCAATACCTAAGGTCATTGGTGCAGAAAATCACATGACCTGTCTCTTCCACTCCCATGGCACCTTCCTAGCTCACTCCACCTCCTACACTCCAGTGGACTGTGACACACTCTATGGAAGTGTCAGGTGTCTCGAGGTTTCACAAAAGGAGTGACTCATCGGAAGTTCGCACAGGTAAGGGAGAGCTAAAATCTAGGAAGTGAAAACATAAAAAATGTAGCAGGGGTTGTTTTTCAAATTGTAAAAACTATACATTTTCAACAGCTGAGCGAGTCCATGAGTATTGGCATTGAATTTGTACTTTGTGCTAGTGTGCATATTCATTTCTGCTTCTCAAAGAACTTCCCATCTTTGGCGGGATATCTGTGTCTATTCTTGTGTAATGCAGCTGCTGAGTTTGCTATTACTTCAGGGCCATTTTCCCAAAATGCCCCCCATTATTAATGGGCTAGAAATTGCTACAGTTCAAATTAAATAGAACAACAGTCAGACAGGGTTGGTACGATCAAGTTAAAGATTAATTGTAATCAGAAAGCTACATTTGAAGTGGGGAGGTAGAACAGTTCCACAAATCCACAAAACTACCAACTTTATCTGGCTCTGCAACAAGATATTCCTCTACGACCAAGTGTGTTGACAATTGCTACAGACCTGTATTACCTGTCCTGTCCATTTACTGTTGTTCAAATGACATGTAGGTCACTCACCATTGGGTCTCAATTTTGCAGTCCTCAAGATGTGTCATGTATGTTTGAAGCATTGTATCAGTAGTACAGATTTTCTTTTAGTTGTTCATACTGTTGCAATTTATAGATTTAATTTAGACATGCTGTACCTTACGTCAATCTCAATGTCTTGCACAATGGACCTCTCCTTTGTTATGAGTCACATCTGGGTTTATTGTGGTTACATGTTGCTAAGGAGAACTTGGCTAAAAGTGAGGGTTAAAGGTCTATCTACTTTCTGTTAAATCAATCATATTATTCACCTTTCACTGATAACAACAGATGAGAACAAAAGTTGCTAGTGATTGTTTTAGATTATCTTAATGATAAAGTACAGGCAAGGTCGCCTGTTCAAAAACTGCATCCGGATATGCTATTAGCAGTTTGCCTCTCCACTGTTGACACACTGTCACCCTGTGAGCAACTTTGTTTACATGTTGATATGTCTGAAAATATTCTGCCAGCCAAACATTGAAATGGTTAAATGATTCTTGAGCTGGGGCTTTAAAATACAAATGAAATCAATTTTTATGGAGGAAATCTACCCAAAAACAGAATTTGACAGATCATGGATAATTATTCTGTTGTGAAGATGAACAATTTGATGAACAACTTAAATCAAAGAACTAAAACACCAAATAAGTTCTAACAGGCAACAAGGGGCGCAGTTGTTAAAAGATGTAGGCAAAGAATTGTCAGTGTGATGCAAAGCAGATATTATGTCCATGACCACTTGTTTTGTTTAAGATTACATTCACCTATTCTCAGAGAGGAAACCGTGTTTTACTGCTACCTTTTGGGCAAAATCCTCTGCAGCCCTCCTTAATGCCAAGTAATCGTACCTGCAGCTTCAAAGTCACTTTTATGTGTGGTCTTTTACAGATTACAGAAACAAAACAGCACATAATCTGTTAGAACCAAGCAGGTTTTTGCCTGTCTGATGCATGAGAACTTAAATGTTTAATATACAAAGGCTGACTTGTACAACTTGATCATTTGGACTTTGAGTACCAATTATAAGCACATCAATGAGGGTGGCCTGCTGAGTGCTTGTGATACTTTTGTTTGTTAGCTTCATGTTGCTCATCATGTTTCCTTCACATAGAGAGAAAGAATTCTTTGGCCGCACCCTGACTTCATTTATGTCATTAACATTTCCTGCTGGTGGCAGTTAAGCCATCCTTTTATATTTAGATGACAGTTCAACCTCCACCTATGCTGTTCTCTTTAAGATAATGTACTCACACCAAGAAGGACCCAAGTCTGATTCCTTTCTGTGCATGTTCTTCCCTTGTTTATGTGGGATTATGTGTTTATGTGTGTTTCCTCTGGGTGCTCCGCTTTTTCTCCTACAGTCCAAGGACATGCAAGCCAGGTCAATTGGAGAATCCAAATTCCCCACAGGTGTGAATGTGTCTGTCTATGTGTATTGTGTCCTGTGACAGACTGATGGCCTGTCCAGGGTGAACAGGAGGCTATAAGGAATGAATCGGCAGATGAAAACATCCCTTTGCACTTGCTGCTTCTCAACAATGCTTCTAAATTATAGCACCTTTAAATGCTCAATCCCTGCTGCCAGATTCCTCATAATTTTACACAGCACCCAGCATACCACCGAGTGACTGACAAGGTAAACTAACTTGCTAATCTGGCCACAGATCGTATAGAAAGTAAACATCCCCTGGCTCTCTAGTCTAAACCAAATGCTTGAGCTCTTCATGCCTCATCTATATGTTGGAAATTCTACTTGCCTTTTACTTTTTACTAGACAGACAATACAATAAACATTATTTGTTAATTGATCTACTTGGGTGAATAGAAAAAAAACAGATCAATCTGAAATTAGTCCAAATACCACAAACCTCCTTTTGAAAATAAATGTTGAGATCAAGAGAAATCAATGTGATACCTTACAACAAGAGCCTGGCAGCACCTGACAGACGCTGAAAGTCTCCAAAAGAAATGATTTGGGGAGAAGCTGATGAACATTTTCGTCTAAATAAGTAAGATGTGCAGTTGCATGTGGGGCTGCATTTGTGAATGATTTAAAACAGAGCCAGACATTTCTTGACAGTCACTTCAGTCCAAAGTCCTCAGACTATTTGCTGCCAGTTTGTCTTCGTGTCTCGGTGATGATGTAATAGCTGAACTTGAGTGAAGAGACCCAGATAATCAGAGAAACCATTGTTGATTAAAAAAAAACACCAGCTGAGCACAGCAGTGGTGATTTATTCTGAAATACACATCAATGACACGCTCACAATGTACTGGAGGAGAGATTCTGACAAAAATACCTTATGTGGTTTTAGAATATTCTGTCCCCCCAGACAAAAAAGGGCTGTATTAAAGGCTTATCATCTGTCTGTGGTGCTGTGGTAAGTACGGGTTTGTCAGAGCTCAATTAAAGAGCAACTGTGTGTGTATTAAGCAGTGTGGCTGTTGCACCCTGCCATTCCCTGGTCCTCTGTAAATGCTGCAAGTGATCTACACAGAATCAGATTAATGATATGCTCGGATTCAGAAAATAACAGCTTCGTCGCTTAGATCTCGCATTTCCATCTTGCAATCGAGCGGCACAAGCCTGAGTGCGAGTTTGAACATGCTGCCTGAGCTGCAGGCTAGAGTTTTTACACGATGCATGTATGTTTGTATGCATGCATATTTGTATACATGTATAGGCCTATATGTATGATAGCGATGACCTCAGAGAGAACACAGTCCCTTTATATTCACAAACCTTCTCTGCACTGAACTGAACTCTAATACACACAGCATGTGGATGTGAATTTGCTGTAATTTGCATGAGGGTGGGATTGATTTCGAGCAAATGCAAACAAGAGGCTATTGCGAATATGTCGAAAACAGCAGGGAGAGAACATTCGAATGCTGTACTTGTGGGCGTGTTTGATGAGGCTTCTAAAAATTCTGATCTGATCTTCTAAAGATTCTGATCTTCTGAATTATTGTATTTGTGAGAATCGTTTTATTTTCCGGCTAGAACTAGCAAGAATTCTTCAGGGAAGGAGAACCTTGGTCGGTCCTCACTTTGAAATGAGATCATTTAAGGGCTGGGAGCTTGGTTTCGAGTTAGAATTAAAAATAAGGTGATGGCATAAAGTCTAATAGTGTGGCTCTCGATCACGGTAAAAGGTCAGGAAGTAAGTATAGGCAGCGCAAAGTCATCATGAGATTAGTAATACACACTGACTCTGTGTGTGTGTGTCTGTGTGTGTGTGTGTTTCAGGTAATAGAGTAGTTGTCAGAGATGGAGAGAGCTCCATTCAATCGACGGTCCTGGGCGACACAGTCCTTACGTGTCACTGCAAAGGAGCTGTCACTGGTGCCCGGCCGGGGGAAAAGTAATGCGCTTGCTGAACGCTTCTCCAAGTGAGTCACACCAACTCATCATCTGGCCCTGAATAATGGCCTTCACTGTTCATTTTGTATTGAGTGTATAGATTTGGGGAATGAAATCGGTGGATGAAAAAGTCACACCTGACCCCCATACTGTGCTTCTCCTTGGTTGCAGTCATCCTCTGTAGATGGAGGCACCACTGGGAATGAACTCAACTCAACAACAATCTAGCTGAAAACTGACTAAAACCAAACTATAACTGAAATAAAAAATTAAAACTAAATAAAAATAGCATCTAATAAAAAAACTCTATGATAGATCTGTGATAAACTGATATTGCCATCTTACCCTTTTTAAACTTCTTAAAGTGTATCTCTGCAAAAGCATGCTAATCTTTGTTAACTTGATTTTGACCATACCATAAATCTGGTTATCATTGAGTCGAGTGAGCCAGCAGGTCTCATACGTTCATAAAACAGATGGTAATACTTGTAAAAATGAATGCATGACGGTAATGTTTGCACACCATGCAAAGTTTCTGAATGTATAAATGAGATGACCCTTCCAGGAAAGCCTTTATGCTTCATTGGCACACCTTTCTTGGATCACCAGAGGTCAGTGTTGTTCAGTATGTCTGTCTGTCCCTCCCAGGTACCAGAGGGCTGCCGAGGAGTCAGAGAAAAAAAAGGGGGTAAGTATTTTTTACGTGATTTTTAAAGGGGTCACTGAAGACATTTATTTTTTATTTTTTCCCCAAAGACAAGAATTTTTACTTTTCCTAAATCCCAAATTTAAGAATAATAATAAAAAAAATACACTTCCCACATTTATTCAGAAGCACATTTGCAGGCTTTACTATGGTAAAATAGCTTACTGCATCACAATATGCACACCATAGAAATTAATTGCACTTTGCGGTATCTATGTGTTGGAAAAATGCAGGTTCTTTTGGGATTGCTTGCTTAAATGTATTTTGTTGGACCTCTCCAACTGAACTAAATTATGCTGACTAAAGTAATATTTGTATGCCTGAGTGGTTTGGGTCAGCAGGTGAGGTACTTCACTGCTGTGGATGCTGTTTTTTTTACATAGTCTAACTATTGCATGTTGAGACAGACTATAGCCACCATGCCAACACAGAGTCTCCAGGGCAAATGTCCCATCCTGGTTGACCTCTAATTGGCCACTTGTTGAGGTGGGCAGGCCATCAAACCCATAATCCTACTTCAGTGTAATCCCCTGACAATGCTCTCTGCAGCTCCAACTGTGAGGTAGCTCTCGTTGTCAGTGTAAAGACCAATAGACAAACCTGGATCAAGAATAAATGAGCAAGCCATCAGCTAATACCATGCCGAAGTTTAAGGTAATAACTGCTGTGGATATATTTCATGTGGCGAGTGTGTGTGAGCTAGCTGCTTGAAAATATGACTTTTCACAGACTTTGTTTCCTGCTGTGGCTTCTATTATGACAATGACAAGATGGACTGGGGACACTGGTTGATATGGACTTCATGTTGTTTTGCATAGCTCAGATTCAAAGCACAATCTTTAAAGCACAGCTGTTAAAAGATATAAATTTACATCACAATTAATGATTCATCATGTTTTTATCATAAAGTAGATAGATAGATAGATAGATAGATAGATAGATAGATAGACCTTTATTATTGCAGCTGTAGCACAATAGAATATTTCTCATAGCATCAATAACATGCGTGGATATTATATGAGCTGATGCCAGAATTTGGGGAATGCAGGAATCTCATTCAGATACAACTGTGCTCCGATGTATCTGTCGGAGTGCAGTTTGTAACAGACCATCTGTTTCTGC
>OMLF01037046.1:3619-15144 GCA_900302615.1 Holocentrus rufus | reverse complement strand
TGCAGCAGTTTATTTAGGAGCCTGTTCCAGCCCAAACACAGATTAAGACAAAGCCCACCGCTCCCTCTTTTAGACCACTAAGTACTTTCTGCTGCTGCTGCTCAAGGCTGGTAGGCTGCTGAAGACTACAGACAGCTGTGTGTGTGTGTGTGAGAGAGAGAGAGAGACAGACAGACAGAAAGAGAGCATCTGGGAAAATAGAGCGTATGCAAAAAAGTAAGACTATGAGACAAGGGAAAGAACACAAAAAGACAGAAAGAAAGAAAGAAAGAAAGAAAGAAAGAAAGAAAAGAGAATAGGTAGCAGTGAGAACAAGTGTGCTTCAAGGAAAGCGTCATCCCAGCGGCTCCCACACAGTGACGAGTGAGCAGCACTTCAGATCTGTCCGATAAAAGCTTGGCTGAAGCCGGCGAGTGGAACGTCTGAATGTATTTACTGTGTGCACGCATCAGGCTCAATGAACGCCCGACTGTTACTGCATTTTGACTCACAAAGCATGAAGCATGGAGAAAAAAAAATACCCCGAAACAATTGACTGGAATAAGCAGAACTTAAACATGCATGTCTGATAGCATATGCGAGGACAAACAACACTTCCATGCTGCTGAATTGGATTTTGACGTTCATCTGATAGTGACAGGTAACGGGTAAGTATGAGTAAGTATGGTGCCCCCTTGGGGACAAATGATACACAGCTCTAGATACCCTCGAGGGTACAGAAGAAATTCACAGACACAGCTGAGGACCTGAAGTCTTTTTCATGCTGTGCAGCTCTCCATTGATTACAATGTATGAGGCAGAGCAGGTAGCTAAGTAACTATAGAGCTGCATAATTTGTTAGCATGAAATATAGAGATGTAAATATTAGGCCAGAAACCCAAATTTGGATGTTGACTCATCTACTGTAATCTGCAATTCACAGGCAAAATCAATTTGATGCAAAACTACTGTCTGCTATCTTTTTTTCCGTTGTGTTTTTGTCAATCTTTACCAAGCCTCAGGGTAATTTTAAGGCCTCAATTAAACATGTCAGTTGCTGCAATAAAAAAAGAGGCTGGCTCTCACACACCGTCACAGTACCAAGGCATTTGCCAGTACGCTGGAAATCCCTGTCATAATAAAGCCAAAGCTTGGAATGGAAATTCACCTGGTCCAAGATGTTTCTCCAGAGAAATAAAAGAAATGGGAGCATTATCACACAGAGTAGAATTAATATGCACACTCTGGTCGGTATCTACAACAAATGCATAACAACAGTCTTTGGAGTGAGATGTAATGGAAAAGAAAAAGGAGGCTTCTTTTTTTTCCATTCTCAAGTTCATGACCTCACCAATAGCTGCTTTCCTCCACATGCACACACGCACACACACACACACATACATCTTTTCCACTCTCTGCAGTGAGTATCTCAGGGTAGAGCCTCCTCACTTTGAAAGATACTGTTGCCAACACCCCTGTTTGTTTGTGTGTGTGTGTGTTTGTCTGTCTGCATTGCCTTGCATGTATATCTCTGCACTTGCGACTGTATCTGTGTGTGCGCACATGCACTCGTGTGAGTACTGTATTTGAAAACACCTTCTCATGTTTCAGCAGTAATGGCTCTGCTGAAACATTTGTCTCCCACTCAACAGTTCCAGGCTGCTGTTTAATGCCGACGCCACACAGCAGAGTTTCCTCTTCCTCTCAACAGTCATCGTGGGTCACTTTGCCCAGAGTGGCTTATATCACCTAAAGTCATGTGAACTGAATTTTTTTATAGTACTGCATTACACATAACATGAGCAACAGCACTGTCAGACAGAGCATGTATAGAAGTTTTTCAAAAGTTACACTTCCTAAAGTACGCTATAATATATCAGCCAACAAACTATTAATTTTAATGAAAATATGGAAGGTGCCTCTTGCTATATGTATTTCTAGCAGCCAAATCTTGACTATTCACAAAGCATTGCCAGTGATCACACAAATAACTGAATATATTTTAGAATACAACCATTTAGTTCATTATGCCTGTTGGACTGAATGGTCAATTTGGATGAGAATATTGGAAAATAAGGCTTCAGGTTCACTGAGGTTCTACCTGAACAGTTCCAGCTTCTCTGTTTGGATTTTTACAAGGACAAAATTTAATGCTGTGTGTTTGTGACAATAAAGAGAGCAGAGCACATACTCCTAGTTCCCAGCCTGCCCCATGTTAAAAGTTTAAAATCATTAAAATCACTCAACTTTAGCAGCAGGGTGTTATTCACAAGGGCTTTCTCACATAACTGAAGCAGGTAACATATAGGTATCACTTTTCCCCTATAGCATAAAACATACGACTCCCCGCAGTTTATCCTTCTCTCTCCGGTTCTCCAGAAAGGCATTAAAATATCCACTGAGAGCTTTAACATGGAAGATAACCCAGAGCAGAAACCTGACTGAGCTCCCAGGACAGAATTACAACAAATAATGATGTCTTATTTAACACAGTTAGACAGGACTGACTGACACTGTGGGTGTGTCCCAAAAAAGTTGACCACTAGCACTCTTTTTAGATCATGAAATATGCTTCAGCATCATCAATGACACTTTGATGACGGCAACAGATGTCCTCTAATTAGATCTTTTTAAATGTATTACATATTGTATTGTATTGTATTCAGGTGCATGAATAAGTATCATTATTAATAACTGGCACTCTAAATGATCAATAAATGTCATTCTGTTCCTCTCCTAACTACCGGTCCAGTCATCTTGCATCACAACATGGCAGCTGAGTTACACTGAGATGTTTGTCAAACATGCAACGAACTTCTCTTATCTCTTTTAGTGTCAAACCGCAGGCAAAACCTCATAAACACCAGTTTCGGGGAAACAGCAGGTATGTAAATGTAGGTAGTGAAAAAGTTTAAACTAGGAAAGTGGTACTAAAGTGGCATTATACAACATGCCGTTAAGCACATACATGCTGTTTGTTGGATGCTATTATCCAAAGTGCCATACAGAGTTGTGAGAGAATCAATGTTTTAGTATGCACTCTCATTTTAGCACACAAACTCATAATCCTGGCAGGAACAGCGCTGCACTCCATCTATCCACTGATCTACACAAGGAATAGAGGCGCTAACACTGGCGGTGCTCTGCTGTGTGACAGCCACACATCATCTGCTGAGCTACACACAACCGCTGCTTTAGTGCCCACCAAATGTTTTACAGGATCCCATAAAGCTGACAGGAGCTTTGAATGTACAGCAGCATTTTGTGGAATAGGCAACATCTTAAAAAAAGAAGAAGAAAAAAGAAGCTTTGCTCTTACCTGCAAACGAAGGCCTGGTGTGATTTGAGTTTCACTTTCAAGTCAGACTGACATCACACAGCTCCAAAGCTCCTGTGTACGAAAATACAGAGGACAGTTTAGAAGTTATTCGGCAATAGGGTATGATCAACGTAAAATAAACACGAACACATGGAGTTTTATTTGCAGGAGTGGAGCAAAACCACACAAGTATTCAATACCAAGCCATCAGACACATCTACATACTGATGCTTCCATTATTTTGTTCACCTGTAACATCTTTGCCTTAAAATAGGAACCAGGGAGCAACAGACAGATTTCCCCACACTGATGTAAAAATCCTTTCTATAATGGACCAAACAGTCAGACACAAGAGACAAGGTGGTGTGCAAAAATAAGGTTTCATTTATATATAAAGTTTCATTTATTAACCCAAATGTTTAAACATGGTTAACCAGCACCATAAAGCAAACAGAGCATGTGGGCTGCTGCCAACTTATACAAAGACATACAAGAAAATAACTAATGAGACACAGGGAACATCACAACATGGGGGAAAAGACTGACATTAAACAATTACATTTTAAGAGTTGTTTTACCAATACAGGCATAAGTTAGCTATAATTTTAAAACCACTAATTCAACTGTAATCACTTCATCTTCCCTCCCTTGAGCCTACCCATACTCTTAGTCTCTTCCAATTACCCCTCATTTGAATAGCCCCGCCCATCCAGCTCCTTCTCTTTGACAACAGGAAGTGGGCTCCGAGGCAGCAGGTAAACTTATAAAACAAAGAAAACTGCTAATACAAGACTACTGACTAAACTGAAATGAAAACTGTAGGCAAATGATTCCACAATGAATAACTAAACAACTATGAAAAACAATGTTAAACTAAAAAGCATGTAGTCGATGTAGAAAACATGCTAGGAAACGATAATGCTTTTGAAACATTATGTGCATGTTTTTTTTTTGTTTGTTTGTTTGTTGGTTTGTTTTTTGCTCTTATGGATCTTATATATAAATATACCAAATATACGACATACACGATCTTTATTTGTACATGTTTAGTATAAAACATAAAAAAATGAAATGATAAAATTCAAAAGCAAGTTATGTAGCTCATAATGTGTGTGTTTTTTGTTTTTCCTACAACAGACACGCAGGTTGCACACCAAGGATAACACATTTACAATATCTTGTGATTGGAGGGTGAGGCTGTGCTGATTCCCACCTGTAGAGTTGGAAAATTAAACCCAAGTAAAAAAAGTCTTTATATAAACATGACAAATCTGGGTGGGTCTATTTCTCCATCTCTAAGAAAACACAGGCTCCAAAACACTGTAACTCACACTGGATTCATTTCACACAACATTTCTTTTTATTGCCACCCTATAAACCACTCCAGCCGTGTGTGTGTGTGTGTGTGAGTGTGTGTGTGTGTACGGAGTGTCTGTCTTTGTGTGTCCATGTCTGTGTCCTTGTCTGCATGTGTATCCCCTATAGTCAGAGCCACATTAGACAAAGAGGTCAATTCATATTGGGTGTTAAAAAGGCCAAATTGTCTATAAATCAAAGCCCTAAAAGTTTATATCGTTCTCAAACCGCACTAATGGAAAAAGAAATTAAAATTACTACATTTAGCTAAATAAAGGTGCCATTCAGGCCCTGACAAAGCAAATGACGTGCCATGCGGTGACTGCTGTGCAAGACAAATACAGAATAATAGCTGTAGTAGTTCAAAAATAACCTCTGTAAAATAAAGGGAAAGCCTGTATTTTGTCTCAGTAACAGGTTGGAAAGAAACAGTTAAGTGAGTGTGTTTGAACTGGCGGTAGTTGGTGTGAATCATAATTACCTGTAGGGGAATAATAATATATCCCAGTTCAGAGCTTGATTTCCAGATGGAAGGCAATTTTACGGTACAGCTAGATCAATTACTCAGAATCATCTTCCTCTGCTCTGCTCTGCTGACAACGAGCATATTAAATATAGGCGGAACTAACTGTGATTATTAACTTGTAATAAAAATTGAGTGAGTAAGCCAGAGAGAAGATGATTAATAAACACTGATCATGTTTGGAAAAATCAGCTTTGCATCCAGCCAGGCTCAGAACAGATAACGCCTATAGACCCCAGATTCACAGTTTCCAAATCTTTTTTTTTCTCTTTATGTTGGCCTGATCTGATTTTCTGCAGACTACAGACTATCTAGAAATGGTGGGGAACAAAATAACCATAAGACCATAACATATGCAGGTATTCTTTAATATAAAATAATCACAAAGCTGTTGCATTGTTGTTTCACCCATCGATATAAAACCACTAGCATGACTTCCTCATACATAAGAACCAGTTCAAAAGTGAAAATCACCTCAACAACAATCATTTCCACAAATGAATAAAAAAAATCACAGGTATAAAATGATTTTCAAGAGTAAACATTCACTATTTCTGCTCAACAATACACTTTATAATGGAAAGAACAATGGGAAAAAGAAAACGTGAAGATATCCTGTGACAAAACGCCACCAGCCAGTTTAAAAACGCACACGGTCTGAGCGCACACAGCGCACATCAGCCCAATGACACACAACTCAGCTCACCTGGACGCCAAAAAAACCAATGACTTTTCCAACTTAGCGAAAGAGCTCAAATCCATTTCATGTCTGATCCGAGGAATGTGGGAAGCAGAAAATGTCACTGTGGGTGTCAGTTTACAGTACAGCCTTCAGGTATCAAAAGCAGGCGTGTCGTGGCGAGAGCCAGGCGGCGTGCCAGACAGTCGGTTGTTTCTAAAAGGATCAGTGAAGCGGATTACTGCCTAAATCCCTTCTTTCACTGGGTTCCTACAAACTGTCATTTCTCTCTCTGCTTTACAATAGTCAATGAAAACACTGCCAGGTAGGGTAGCTTAAGAAAAAAAAAAAAAAGTAGCCTACAGTAGAAATATACACACATGCGGGCACTGACATACAATACACACACAGAGTCAGACAGAAACACACTGCACCATGCTACTGCGTGCATCCTCACATGGCTAAGCAAGCATGTGTACGAGTATATGTGCACATATATGCATAAGCACTAGTACATATATGTGCACATAGATACACACACAAAACACAAGCGCACACATTAGCAGCTAGTCCTGCAAAACTAAAGGTGCTCGATATAAAAGGACATTTAAGACTCAACTGATGAAAGAAATGGAATAAGGATGAAATTTGATTGTTGAGTCTACATGGTTCTCATCATCTGACTGACTCACTATGCATATATGCAACTTACAGTACGTCCTGCACATGGGTTTGCTTTGCGACTCACATGCACATGCAGATGCACTGGTACACACTCGCATGCACAAACAAATGCATTGATTTCCATATGCAAGTGATTTCCATATGAAAGTGTCAGTTTTCAGACAACAGTGAACAAACATCACGGCTGCCACGGAGCCTCCGTCACTGCCGTCCACTCGCTTCCCTGAGTGAGTTTCTCCCAACAAGCTCTGCACTATGAGCTGTTATCATGCACTTATCTGAATCTATGTGAAACCGTGCGTAGAAATGAGAAAACTGCTGTTTGGAGAAAGCAGATGTGAGGGTGACGTATTCTGATTAACGTCAGATTGTAGTGGGACGTCAGCTAATTCACTTTGGCAGTAACATAAGCCCATCAACAAACACACATGAACTCATAGGTACACACCAGCACACACACAGCCTGCTCTGTATGATGCTTAGTTTGGGGGTTAATAAGCAACAGAAATAACAGTCAAGGTTCAAAGGCAACATCAGTCTCGATACCAATCCCCTGTCTCTCTTCTCTCACTGAAACTCACAAATCAGGGTTTTATAATTCAATTGGTACTGATATTAGAAATAATAGTATCACTGCTGCAAGAGGAAAACTTGGTGGTCCCTACAGTAAATTTGATGGTGTCAAGAAAGAAAATGTGTTTTCTAAATCTGACTCCTATGTGGTTCTACAGCAGATCTTTATGGGGTTTTTCAGCAAAGCCGAATGAAGTGACTCACATTTAGAACTGATGCAAACCTGGAGAGACACAAGAGTGAAGCACAACTTGAGATGAAGAGCGAGCAGGCAGGGGAAAGAAAAGACCATTTTTCCATCTATACATTATAAAAAGTCATGACTGACCACAACATATGCAGAGAGATTCTCCACCTGCGTATTTCTCTATTTCTGTCCGTATCTCGGCCTCCCAACATGAGGTGAAACCTCTCAGTGGCTGCGTGCCAAAACACACACACTCTTCACAACATATGCACCCCCTTTATGAACATACTCTCATGCCTTACACACACCCCATCTCCATTGGGACTCAGTGCATTCCTCGTCAGTGTGATCGATGTACACGCAACACCATATTTGAACTCTGATGCGACTTTCTGAGCGCTCTGTAAGCCACCGCCCTGCCAACCTCCACTATCTTTCTTGCCACCTTCGACTACACCATCCAGCGAAAACACCGATGCCACAGAAATTTTAGAAAACCGGTGTGAATCCTAGAAGATTTCTGAAAAGAAAACACATGATCAAATTGAAGCGAGCCTTTAAATAGCAAGAAGTCTGAACAGAAGTTTGATTCATCCACAGAAGCCTTAATAAGGGGAATGTAGCGATCACTCAGCAGCCCTGGCCTTTTAGCCTCCACTCTCGCAATATTGCTCTGAGGCACTTCTGTTAGCTGGTCTTTTAAACACACACACACACACACACTCATGCACGTACACATACTCATGCACGTATGCACACCACACCCCACCCCACCCACGTTGTAAAAGTGCTCACCGGCAAGCACACCAAAACACACACATTTAAAAACTCCACTTTCCACTTTAATGTCCGCACCTGGCGCTCCTGGTGCTTGCAGCCCGATGTCCAGGCTGACCAACAAGATGCCAACACACACCAGCTTAGTTTCATAACCATGGTGCCATTCATGTCATCTAAATGTCAGTTGATCAGACATAAACAAAACAGGACTTTTTGAGTCAGCGGACTGGTAACATAAGTCTTTCTTTTTCTGTTCCCTGCTACCTGTAACCCCCCTCCCCTTCAACACACACACACACACACACACACACACACACACACACACACACACACACACACACACACACACACACACACACACACACAGCCTATATTCCACAGCCAGCAGCAGCAGTAGTGTAATTGTATTTACAGTGACCTGGCTGGATTGGATTACAATGAAAACCATCCAACTCATTTACGCACCACAGACTCCTGTACAAAGGCATCAGAAACCAGGGCTGCTGCTTTCAAATACCTGATAGGGAGCTGGGCAGGTAATGTGCTGCAAGGAGGGAATCATGGGGACAAGGTTTATTTGTTCAAAAATCTCCAAAAATACAAGAAATTCAAGGCAGAGTAACAAAAATAACCTGTAAAAGGAGACAGAGGAAAGTAGGAGAACATTTGGGATTTGAGGTCCATTGATTAATGTATTACTGCTTTGCTCTCCCCATATTTTAAGAACAGAAATAATGAAAATCAGAAATACTTCAAGGCCTTGCTTTAGCCTTGGAATAAAATGTACTGAGGGGAAAAAAGACAGAGAGAGAGAGAGGGAGGGAGAGAGAGAGAGCAGCAGGAGCAGAGAGTAGAAACGATACTTTAATCATTTCTAACAAGGAGGCAAGTTTTATCTGACTAGAAAACAGCTCTTACACACAGGATAGGACAAGCTTCATTTAACTTGCATGTCAAACTAATATTACACTCCACACACACACAATTTAATTCACAATTCAAAGAGTTTTGTGAAGTGGAACACACTATCAGGGATGCACATCTTTTTTCTTTAATGAAAAACATTCCTAGTGGCTTTTTTTTTATTATTATTATTATTATTAGACAATGCCATTATCAATGCCAGCAGCAGCACAACACAGGCAGCTTTAATTATCTTAAGCAAAACGCTGCCAGCTCCAATAAAAATCCCGGCAACTGGATTCTGCATCTAAACCGACTTCATCTGAACTCTCATCCTTGAACTTGAACCCTTTTGATATAACTCACATTTTCTGTCTGACTCTTTAGTTCCTTTTTAATTTTTCATCTGATGCTAAAAATTAAAGGAACAGTTCAAACAAAATACAAAAACCTACATCCCCTGCAATCTATTGATCCATCCGTTTCTATGTGATTTTCTGTGACTTCCGACTTATCGATCCTCCCCTAACGATCACGAATTATAGGTGAATAGATACAGTTACAGGTAATGTTTCCCAACAAAACTCTTATTTACATGTAAAATTTTGACGGTTTGAGCTCCACAAAAGAATACCTTTCCAGCCCGACTGTACTAGCATGCTGGGAGACAGGGTGATGTTGGCTGACAAGAAACCTTGCCAAATCATACAGAAACCATCTGGATGGAAAACTGCCTTGGGGCTAAGTGGGAAAACATCTTTGTTGCATTTTGGGTGACCTGTTGCTGCAACTATTGCTGTTTTCTCTGATTTCTTCACGCTGACAAAAGCTGTGAATGAAGACTTTGTCACGCCATTGAGCACAAGCACATTCACATTTACTCTGCCATCTGATGGCAGCCTGCAAAAATGCTCCCCCTCTGTCTGTATCTTCCAACGTGTCAGTCAAAGTCCCGGCAGCTGCAGACCACCCCTACTGGCTGCACCTGTCAGAAAACACCGCCTCTGTTTGCAGAAGTTTGATTGACGCGCTGATGTTGGTGCTGCTGGTGAATGTTTTGCTGACGTGATGTGTTTCCCCAGAAAACACCCCCAGAGGTGTGAAGTACTGTATGTAGTCATGAACAGGTTAGAGCAGTATGTGTGTGTGTGTGTGCGTGTGTTGTGTGTGCATGTGTGTGTCATGGCAGTGTGAACTTTAGGAGGTGTCTTGAGATGGAGCGCAGCAGTTTAAAGGATATGACTCATTACTGGCTCTGTAGACCCCCTCAATATGCACGTTCTCTACCTGGAGAATTAAAACAAGGAAAAAAATCTTTTTACCTGCCAGGTTACCACATCTTTTCCGCCCCGCTCGCTTTGGAACGTTTTTTTCACCTTGATCCTGCAAGGTTGAATCGTCAACTTGCCTTAGTTGAACAGGTTAAACGGGCACGGAAAAATAGACACAGCATGAACAGACTGTCACACAACGTTTGGTACTTTTTTTTTTTTAATTGCTAATGACCAAATAGAAAAAGTGTCCTTTAACTTTTAAAGTTCCAAAATGAGTGTCTTGTAAAGTTAAATGAGCTGTGGTTCATGGGTTTAAGTTACACATATATAGGTTGAGAGGTGCATTTATACCTTTGAGAGATCAAAACAGTTGTCACCTAAAGCTAGCCAGCAATTATCCCGCATGTCAATTAACCGGGCACCTCTGCTCCTCTTTCTCTCCTCTCTTCTTCTTTTGTTCAGTCCAGACCACAAAAACAACAAACACACAGGAACTCGACACCGCAGTAAAGCCGACCTACCGTGAAATCACATGCTCCTAACTGAGTAAATCTGGGGAACTATGCTCTCGTGTCTCAAATCAGTGAGAAAGTGAAATGTTTTCCAACTGAAAATTTAATTCACTGCTGAACTTGGTCCGAGAGAGTTCAAGCTGGGTTCCCTGAAAAATGGAAACATTTCAAAGCCAGCATTACATCAGTAGTTGGATGCAGGGTATGTGAAAAGTGTACCAATCTCAAACATAAACTCGATTTTCATAATTTACAGGATCAAGCTGGGCATCATTCAGTTTCAAACCACATTCAACTCTTTGTACATTACCTCAGTGGCTTCTTCAAATGTTTATTTGGGTGCAACGGAGCGAAGTGTTTTGGAACCGAAAATTAAATTTAACACTGATCTTTGTGATGAACCACTGTAAACATTTTAAAGAGTGCCTCTTCAGTTTCAAAACATGCATAGCGCTGCGTTGCCGCTACAGAGCGCTTCACTTGCTTCCATACAGTAGGCCCACTGATTACTGTTTCATAACATCCACTACCTTGAATGTACCCTACCTGCACCCCACTCTGACTAAATCCCCAAGAATGCAGAGAGAGAGAGAGAGAGATAGAGAGAGAGAGGATCACATACAGCAAAGGGCGCGGGAACTGAACCCGCGCCACCCTGGCAACAGCATGTGGCACACGCTCCACACGGTGATCCACCGCAGCGCCCCGTCACCGAGCAGCTTTCAGTTCATCGTCAGGTGAACTTTATCCTTGCTA
>OMLF01037045.1:97370-115958 GCA_900302615.1 Holocentrus rufus | reverse complement strand
AAACAGGCAGAGGGTTGACAGTGAAGCAATGAGAAACCATGATGAGTTCAACACTCAGTAACCCTCCAGTAGGAAGGGAGAGGCTTCACACGACTTGAAACCTGGTTTATGAAATACTCACAATACCCAGATAAGAACATTGCTACAGCTTCAGACACATGCTGTCACATTATATCCATACCATGTATAAACACCGTCAGTTCAGAGGACACAAATGTGAAAATGTAACTCTTTCTTGCAAATTTCTCATCCTAATGTTATGTGCCAATGTCATGTGTCAAAGTATGATCCTTCTTCTCCCAGCGTTTATCCACCCAAATTATAAAAAAGGAGTGCTCTTAATGTAAAAATGCACCAAAATGAAATTATACTCTCACTACAATAATCTTGACCTTAGTCTAAGAGGATGGTATTATTCAATTTTGGTGCTTTTAAAGACATCAGGGTCTTTCAACTCAGCCAGCGTGTCAAAGCAAAGGTAAACGGTTTGAAACATTGACAGCATTTCTTGGAGCGAGGTGAATAAAACATAACATGCTATTTTCAACAAATAAACCGGCATTAAATGTACACCTCATTGCATGGCTTAAGTGCTGAATTCCTATTCACAGCTTGCCATGTTGCTGTTGTGAGGTTTTGGTGTTGGCTGTGTTTCAGTGTAATGACAGTTTTTATGCTCACCTCTGATTTACACAGGGCTGCCAAAGTACTGAGGATGATCGAATGACATTTTTGTTCAGATCTTCTGTCAGAGTGATTCAAATGCGATCAGACTGACTCAAGTGTGTGACGATGATGAAGAGAGTCAAACTAGGCCTCATAAATGACTGCTAATCCCTACTCTGGTTTTGTATTTCAGATAGTCCAAAAGACTGATGATTCAGTGTGACTAAAGGCACATTTCACACTTTCACAGAGCAGGTTTTCTCTCCCCATGATGAGAGTCCCTCTGGTCAGGTTTTTGATTCGGTTTAGTTTCAGTTTCAAACAGAACAGTGAATTCACCTGCATTTGATTCAAAGTGCAGTTTATCTCTTAACTGTACTTTAAATCAGAAAAAAGCTTGTTGGCTTTACCAGACAAAGCCATTTAAAGCCATACATCTATGCCTGTACATTAGCATGGACAACATTTAAATAATAATAATAATAACTTATTTTAGATCAGAAAAAGGTTGTTACAATGGTGAAGCCTTGGAGCGTCACATGATTCATTTTCATACAGGCAGAAAATAAAATCGGCCTATCAGATCATTTTGAGCCATACATTTGTTCAGTGCCAGTGAAGACATGCCCCACAGAAGTGATGTGACTACATGCAATAAGAGAAGTATTGTGAGAAGATGGGCACAGGATGAAGAAATCAATCTCACATTGATTGGTTTCTTAATTTCCTCTGGCATGATTCAAGGTTTTCTTTCACACCGTCACATCCGACAGACCTGCTTACCGGAGATGTCAGAGGTGACGTTTGGGGTGACGGTGGGGATGAGCTGTGGGAGGTGGATCTGTGTCTGTGGTATTTTTCAGAGAGGGTGACCAGTGTCTCTGCCTCACCGTTCACAGCCACAGACACCTTCCCAACCGCCTGCTAGCATTCAGCCCAGAGGAAAAGACAGGAAAAGAGAGGCATGTAAGAAAACAGAAAAGAAGTGAGGAAAAGGCAGGAAATAAGCATAAGGATATATGGAATCACAGAGGGTTCAGTGAGAAAAGATTAAAAACTGTAGTGTAAAAAGATCCCTAATTGTTCTTCATTTGAATCAAAAATGGGAAACATGGTGCGTAATGGTCCGTAATCCACTGCCCTGACAATTACACACACATGATTTTCCTTTGCGGAGCTCTGATTAGAACAATTCCTCACAAAGGGAAAGAAATTCCTTTACATTAACCACGGTAAGACGAGGTTGTGCGAGAACATCTGGTCAGTGAGTTTGGAGCAGATTGTGTGGGATGGGTGGGGCGGAGGAATCCACAAAGTGCCACCACAAAAATACCTACTTCACTGCTGCGAGGAAAACTGGTAACTACTGTAAAAACACGATGGGCGGCGACGTACTGCAGCGAAAAGCAAAGCTCACATGGAAAACAAGGCTCTTTTTTGTCTATATCTGTCGGTTATGATTACAGAAAATGTAAACCTGGGGCTGAGATGTTTGAAAAAAAAAAAATCGAACTCCCACAGGCCTGTTTGTCTCTTTATCTGGAGAACTTGTGTGCGTTGAGCCAAAAACTGAATGCCTGTCGAAAAGTTATTTCTCCCAGTGTCTGTGGCTACCGTGATCTGATCCACTTCACTTTTACTTCGGACAAAAACAGAAACGTATTTGACTGATATGGGGCCTTACTCTGTATTTGTATGTTGGCAAGCATGAAAACTGTTTTTCCATTAGTGGTAAAAGAGACCAAATTCTTTACAAAGAGAGGAGGGGCCCAGATAAGTCAGATAAAGTTGATTTTAGGTGTATGAGGCATTAAAATGTTCAGTAAGGTACATGAATCTATTTTCAGAATGTGTTGATTTCTGTTGCTATACTTTCAGTCAGGTCTGTTAGAGAGCATATAGAAAAGATGTGATGATGAATTAATGTTCCTACTTTAGACGTACAGGTGACAGCGGATCACCCACCACATACAAATGATTTAGATGTTTTGTTTGTTTTTTGTTAAGTAAATTGCATATCAAAACCCATAAATTTACTTGTGCATTTGGAAAAAAGAGTAACAAGAAAGTAAGGTTAAAGACAAGGAGCAGGAAAAGAGTGGAAAATCAGACCAAAAATGATACATAAACGAAATAATGCTGAGCCGTCAATTCAACAATTTTACTCCAAGGAAAAAAATCTCAAAATCTATTGAATGGACAATCACAAAATTTGTTGAGCTCCTCAGAGGATGAACCCTGTCACCTATCATGAACTTATGACCTTTTGACCTGAATAAAATCCCATCGTGTAAAAACGTGAAGTAAAATAACTCCATGCAGCAAACGTGATGTGCTGTTGCATGCAAACACACACACACACACACTGTGAGGGGACGTGGGTGGTGCAAGAGACAAAGGCTGGGGGCGGGATCAAGCTTCAGATAGTCACCTTGGGCGCACAGATGTTGTCCCCTGAGAACAACCCACTAAGGTGAACAGCTTTCTCCTTTATGCTCTTTTTGTGAAACTCTCTAGCTTGTTGCGTCTGAGCTTTCCGCTGCAGGACGACACGGAGCACAGGAACAAAGGACATCAGGCGTCAGTCTCACCACGTCAGTAAGGTCAGACACATTCTCCCACCAGAAGATGAAAAAAGGGCTGAGTATAGACATAATTAGACTATTAACCACGAATTAAGGACAATGCTGCGAAACGATGAAAGGCCTTTCTGTTCGGCTCTCTCAAGACGAAGCAGAGTGTGTATTGTGTGGAGGAGAACAATGACGTCGCTGTTAGGACGAAGGCAGCTTTATTACATTAATTTCACACCCCACTTGATGTGACTGCTCATGCTACACTTTTGGCAGACGGAGTAAAGACAGGGAGGAGCCCGCTTGTGAAATGCATTGGTTCACTACGAAAAAAAAAAAAAAAAAAAAGATATCCCCCTTCATAAGACATTAAGTCTACCATTGAGTCTTGGATTGAAATCTGTCATTGCCCTCATTGTTTTTGAGATATGGTTACTTATTCATGAAAAATCTCCAAACAGGTGAAACTGCCCTGCAAACTTTGAATTTTCTCACACCACTGGCGATTCACTTGTTGAAAAAACGATCTTAAGACTAAAATGCAAGACTAAATGATCGATAAGATGATCATTTTGCAGTGCTAAGGCAGCTTAGTGGCTAATATGAATGATCAAAACAGCTTATCTGCAGAAATAAGTCTGTGCCTGCAGTTCTGGAGGAAACTTTACCCTGGCTGAACTGTTCCACGAGGCCTCAGACTGGCCAGTGGTCTGCCTGAGTCTGTCTCAGCCTGTGCCAGCTCTGTAGGCCTGCTCTTGCCATTATGGTCAGGCTGGATAATTAAGGGCTGACTTCACCATCCGACTACGCCATTACACAAGCCTAAATGTATAATCAGGGCATGATATATAATCAGCATTCATTCACTTTGGGGTCTTTTTTAGGGATAAGAACATGTAAGAATCACACAAGGGTTTTAAAAAGGGAAAGAGAGAGGGAAAAAACAGTTAAAAGGCACAGATTGAAGGAAGAGATAGTTTTCACCTCAGAGATCTTTTCATCCACCTCCCTGAGGCGTTGGAGCATTCTTTTCATGGCTAGGACTGCTGCTGACTGGCAGGAGGGAGCAGGGCAGTCTGCCGTCTCAGGCTGAGGCTGGGGCTGCGTCTGAGCGCGCGTTTGATCGGCATGTCTGACTTTCCTAAGAGAGAGATTTGGGCTGGAGGGCTGCTGGGAGCGGGGCTGGGGTGGAGGCTGGAAGTGGGGTTTGGGCAGTGGCTTAGGTGGCAGGCGGACTATGTGCTCTGCTGCGTTTTTCACACAGGTTGCAGACTGAAAGTGGAAAAATATCGCACATGTGAGCGGGGGTTCGGCTCACCATGAAGCAAAAAAACACAAGGAACAGTGAGGATGTGCTGTAAAGCTCTTTGCTGCACTTGAGGGTTTTTTTCTCCATAAAGAGGCTCTTGATAACATTCAAGGAGCATATGTGTATGTGGTCTATATGCATGTGATGTAAGGATGGAACAATTACTGGCTTTACTGTAAACTATAATAAAATATCCTATGGTTAGTTTCACAGTTCCAAATTTTTGATTAGTGCCCTTTTAAAGTCTAACGTTTTTTGCATCATGCTGTCTGCCATCAAACTAAATCTTCTTCTGGCTTGTCCCTCTAACTTGCTAATAGTTCAGTGTAAACGGTGTCTGCAGGCTCCACTCACCCTTAACACGATGACACGTTAGCTTGTTAGTTACGTTAGCTATATTAGCTATATTAGCTGCGTTAGCTATATTTCCAATCACCTAACCAATATACTTCCTTCTTTTACAGTAGTTATCGAATTGGTTGTAAATGTGTTCCAGTTGGAGAAACACTTGGTAGAGCTTCTCAAGAAAACCCATCTGTTGTTGTGTAACATGTGCAACTATATTGTATATTCCATGTTAACATAAGGCATTGGTTGTGTTATTATTTTAATGCAAACAATTCATAGTGCTGATCATTTGTGATTTTCAGTGCACACTGAGAAATGATTTCAAAGTTTATTACTAATTAACATTTTCATTGCATTTTAACACTGTGACAATACCAAAAGCTATGATCATTTTGGATAAACCATTATTTTGAATTTGTTATATGGTCACATCTCTATACTTGTGAGTACTTGCAAATATGTCTATGTGTACACATGCTTTCATGTGCCTCGGCAGCTGTACAGTCAGTGGGGCGTGTGCTTATTATCCACTGTTCCCTGTGGCGGCTCCAGTCTACCTGTGGCTTGGGGGGAGGTTTAGGCGGGATGGGCGGCCTGAGTTTGACGAACGGGGTCTCGGTCAGGTCAGGAGACTGTGGCGGGGAGGGGCTCTCAAAGTCTGACTGAATTTTTGCAGCCCCAGAGACAAGAGTTAAAAGGTGAGGAAAAGAGTTAATAGAAAGGTATGGAAGTAGAAAAGGCAGAAAAGAAGATGAAATAACAGACGCAAATAGACATCATGCATTTTTCTTCTCTTAGATAAAAACTGCAGACCATTGACCATATTTTAAGTGATATATTATTAAGCATGAAGTAATACCCAGGAAATGGCGAAGAGTCTTAATCTCATCAAATTTTGCCATTTAAGGCCAGGAAACGTGTACATGTGTACTTGTTCTTAATTAGCTTGTCTCAATAAAGGCGTTGGATCGACAGACAGACAGACAGACACACAGACAGACACACACACACACACACACACAAACAGATCATTGTGATTCTTACTTGTCTCCGGATGGTGCAGGTGGGCGTGGCTTCAAACTTGGCCAGTAGCTGAGTAGCCATGTAGCGGACTTTGTTTTCTTTGGGCTCCTGATCCTCTCGCACAGTGGAGCCGTTACTGGAGATATTGGTGGCCTGGTTGCAGAGACAGGGACACAGAGAGATTAACTAAGGTCCAAACAGTCCCATGTCGTGGGTGGTTTTGAATTTCCAAGTAGTTCAACAAACCTCCTCCAAATAGCTGCAGAATTTTCGCCTCCTTTTAAAAATGTTGTCTGTACCGTCTAACTTCTTTTCATCCTGGAAGTTCAACACAAGGACAAAAAACATGAAACATCTCACAGTCTCAAACAGAGAAAACAACACCAGCCATAATCTAAATGCTTCATATTGTTATAGTTCATTTGACAACGATACATGCAGTATATACAGTAAATACTTTATGACCTGCAAATGATGACACTAGAAGGCAGAGTCAGATTGTTTTAGTCAGTATATTAGACTTAAATTTGCAGCATGGAATTACCTTTGGTACCCGTTTCCTTGGCAGCGTGAGATTGAGCACATTGTGAATACTTCTGGCGTCTTTTGATGGATAATCTTCATTGTTTTCATCCGCCCCTCTGGAGCCTGCAGTATAACATGTAGCTGCATTAAGGTTTTCATATTTTACACAGCACCCAGCCATAAATGTCAAATAGTGTCACTGCATGAGTCCTATTACATTAGGAGTGAAATGTTCCTGTAATAAATAAAAGGCCTTTCTGGAATTATTACTGGAAGCACTTAGCTGCAGGTACTGGAATGTAGATGATCGGTTAAGGTGGTACAATAAAACATATAGGTGCAATATTACATAGCACTGCATGAATGAAAGGTTTGTTTGTGCTGTAGAGATATCCAGCTCTCTTCAAACATCCAGTGGCACCATGCTCTGCTACAATCTACTCTACTGGTACATAGATATACATTCTTGTCATGCCTCTACACTTGGATAATAGGGTTGTGCAACACAGGGATCATTTCACAGAAAACCACATGAAATTTCATACATTTTCATTTACTAGAAGAAGTTCTTTGGTTGTTTGTTTGTTTTGGTTTTAAAGTTTGTACTTAGCTATATTACACCGTAAAATAGACTGATACCAGAAACAAAAGAGAAGAGAAATATACTGAGAACAGGTTCAAATGTCCATAACTTGTAAAATATTACGCATAACAAGGTGCATCTCATACTGGAGAGACGTTTGGCTTTAGGGGACGAAGTGTTTTCTGTGGGCAGTAGAAGCTGTCCTCCTCATACATAAAGTGTGTCTGCTTGTAGAGGGAAAGTATGAGGAGCAGAATACCTGAGGCAGGTAGAGGCGTGCCACGGAAGAGCTCGTAGAATTTGGACAGGTAGGAAATCATCCTGGTCTTATCCAGCTCCTGGCCGGCACACAGCTCCTTCCCAGATGTGAACGGCCGGATCCCAAACTCCCGCTCTGCGACGTCAAAAGCCAGCTGCAGGTTTGCGGCGTGGTCCTCCTCGTTTAATGAGTCGAAATCTCTGATGGGGAAAGGCGATAGTGGCTGGGGTAAGAGGCAGGGAGCGAAAACGGGGACCCATATGGTTTCAAGTCGTGGTGATGTCAGTCGGAAAAATATATGGTTACTCTGTCAGCATATGTCAGGGTTTCAGTTTTCATTGTGATTTAGTTTGAGTTGTAGGAATTTTTGTCTTTGATTTTTTGGCGCTGGAAATGGATATACTGCAGCCTTTAAAAGAGAACACCAGATAGAGTTAGATACAATTACTGTCGACCACCAGTGTACATTTTTCATTCTTTTAAAAATACAGATGTTGTGGTGTCAAATCTCACTTGGCTACTATACTGCTGTCCTGGCAAACAAAGATAACCTAATACAAAAGGCATGGATATGACAATGAAATTTACAAGGTGACACGTTTGGAGGAGATATGTCCAGGTGGAGACTGTGGGTGTGAGGTGACTGACAGTAAGTGTAGCGTGACACTAATGTGAAATCACTGAACTTGCAATGAAATAATGATAAAACAGAACCTTTGCCAAAACCAAATTAAGATGTCATATTCACTCTGATGCAGCAGCCTGAGCAATTTTCCAGTCGGTGGAAGTTGTTTTTCATACTGTGCAAGAATGAATGGCAGAAAATGGTTTCATAAGAAGACAGGAAAACAAGCCCTGATGCACAGCTACATTGGTGTAGCTGGGGGTGACACACAAGCTATAAGACACAAGGCAGAATAATCCTTGTGTCCTGCGTCGTTGCTCTTTCTGTCTTCCTTTTTCTGACAACTGGCTCCGGTCTCAGCAGCAAACTCACAACTGTACACGAGGAGATGGAGAGAAAGTCAAGAGGGGGAAAAGCCGGTGGTTTCTGTGAAGTTATAGGACCACATGAGATGGCGATGGAATGTGGCAAGGTGGGAAGGCAGTAATTAAAGGGTGAGAGATTATAATTAGATTTCTAGATGTCCTAATCTACAGTTATATCAGCTAAGTATACGCTGTATAAGCCAGTCGAACCCTGGAAAGAGGTTGCTAAGCTACTCATTCTGTTTTCCAAGAAGTTTTGCTCTTGGCAGGCAACCAAAAAATGCTCAGTCCTGCGTGCGTTAAAGTATCATTGCTGTTTTTTTCTGCAGGACTCTGCTATTACCTGCAGGGAAAGGGTGTTTCTTGGGAGAAAATGGTAGTAATTTTTGTGAGAAATATCAACCCCAAAAACCCACATTGAGGTTATGGGACACCGCTGTTTATTTCAGCACAGAGAGGATGAAAGGAACGACAAACTGCCTTTGACAAAAACTGCTAGTCTGTGCAAACTTATCCTGTCTGCATGCTATATTTCCAAGTAGCGTGGCATATTGAACAGGTTTCCATGCTCTGCTATTTCACACCTACAAGTAAGCGGGAGTGCAAACTAAACATCAGCAGAGCACACTGAAAAGGGTCGAGTGTCACTCAAGCACTGAGTACTGAAGGGGAAAGGACGGGAGTGCAGCAGAAAACACACACACACATGAATGGGCTGCTTTCATGCCAGGCATTCTTAGCACACCCATAAAACACGGAGGCCTTTGCAGCACGTTGTGTGATAACAGGGATGGGAGCTGTTTTGCAATCGCCGGTGCCGTGATTTAAAAGCTGGCAACGTATTTAATGAGGAAACTCAGTGAAACCTTCACAAGAACAAGATCTATTTATGTGTATGATTAGAGTGGGTTTCAACATGGGGGTCCAGGGCCACCCAGGGGTCCTTGAAGGGTTTCAGCAAAATGGGGAATAGTTTAATTTCACTATAATGGAATTCACTAGAAATTTTTACAGTACAAAAGAAATGTATGGATAAATATTCTAAAATTGTCTTAATCTCATCACTTTGAAGTAAGACATCTAAGCAATAAAATATTAAACATCTTTTCATATATTACGGTCCATAGAAAAAAAATCACTTCTAATAGGGTTTGCAGCTAAATCAAAGTCAACGTGGGAGTCCAGAATATAAAATAAATAAATAAAAAATAAAGTTCGAAAACCCCTTTGATAACATGGTGTTCACTGATTCACATCAGTGTTACATAAGTTGTGTCGTGTTGTAGAGCTTTCTTTATCTTCACCAGCAGACCGCTAGTGATATAATCTGAAGTGTGTTGGTACGTACATCAACTCGGGCTTGAACCTGTGGATGAGGGCACAGAGGGCGATGCCACTTAGCCAAGAGGACGTCAGGTCTGTCACTGTCACATTCCTGTAGCCCTCCGTCTGCTTCTGGCACCAGGTGAGCAGCCGCCCCGGTCTGATCTCAGACTCTGTAACAGCAGACAGTAAAACAATGTAATTATCCAAACAGATAATCCGAGGAATGAAGGGTGCATCAGAGAGCCAGTCATCCAGGCATCCAAAAAAAATATAGGCCTGAAAGGATATGACTTCATACACATGGACTCAGCCAGTGATGGTAAAGATGTGTGTAGAAATGGGGGAGTGGATGTTGCGCACATTTCTGTCAGGACATGTAAAGACCCAGAGACTGAAGTCATTGTTGTCTGACATGGGGCTCAGTTCAGCAATGTAGAGCATAAGTCTTTATTGTTCTATCAGGACTAAAGTCACAATAACTTTTTTTTTTTAACTTGTTTCCAAATCTCCTTGCTCTTAATCCCATTACTTCTACATCCTAGAAAACAGTGTATTTCCAATGGTGACATCATGCTGAACCAGTAGGCGAGAGCAATAATTTCAAACACAAAAATATTATGTTTTTGAATAATCACGCCCCTCCCTTCAAATAAAACTGCCTTCCTCTCCCCAACTGATCACCAACTGGTTTTTACTTTTGACAGACGCCTCTCTGCATGATGTCACACCCCGACAACCTGTTTCACCAGGAAATACATCAAATTAATGAAGTTGTGACTTCCTCATCATGCCTTTAAGTTCAGCATTTCATATTTTCTTGAATTACACAAAAATATTTCCATTATTCATATTAAATAAGATGCATAAAATGTGATTTTGGGCTAGGCAGTGCCATAATACACCACTGCTACATGTGAGGATAATGTTAACCTTTTATCCGGCACAAAATTTCCATCAACATGTGGTCCAAAATTATCTAAGTGGTTATTTTTCATGAATGTGAGGTCATTTAAAAACAGGACTTGAACATAAAAGTACTGTGTTAAACACAAAGGAGGAGATGTGTGTGTCTGACTGGTCTCTCCACAGCTCAGCAGGTCACATTTCAAAGCCTTGGCCTCACAATAAATCCACATGTTAAAACAAACCTCGGATCGTGACTGACTGCCGACACAGACATTAATGCTGAACCCTGTAGGTCTAAAGTGTCTTAAGTGAGGCCATCCAAAATCCCCTTAGCGAGGAACTTGTAACAATATAGTGAAGCAAAGCACTCAGATCCCTCTAAAGAGGAGTCTGTGGTATTCACGCTGCAGGAAACTGTCCGTTCCCATCAGCCTCACCTCGTCTGGCCAGGTTGACGGGCCGACGTATCGTAGCAGCACGCTCCAGGGAGCAAGAATTCAGCTCTCCAGTGATGTACAAGTGATGCACCTGAAAGGGACACACGTTGGAAAGTCATTTTAAAGAACATGGTGGGGAAATGAGAGTTGTGGACATGTTTATAAATGAAAGTGTAAAACGTGTCCTCACCTGGCGGGGTCTGACACAGGAGGAGTTGAGGTTAGGGTATCGAGTCCCAGGGTCTACGGTGTACTGCTCGAAGTTTTTGGCTATGTTTTCTGTTGTTGTCTGGGGAAGTAATCTGTAAATACTCTCCCTGTAGACAAATAACAAAGAGGAAATCATATATGGCATTATCCACACTCACAGTTGATTTTAAACTTTCACATTCAAACTATGAGGGTGTGCACAGGACTTAACAGACATGACTAAGAGACAATAAATGAGCTGTGAAAGAGCTGTGACACAATATAAACATCCTCATTCATGCACTCTACCAGCTTAATCCTCATCAGGGCTGCAGGAGCCGCAAACCTGCAACACTTTGGCACAGGAACAACCTGAACAGGTTGCCAGTCCGTCACAAACACATTCACACCTACGGGCAATTAAAAGATCCACCCTGATTTGCATGTGATTGGACTCTGAGAGGAATCCGGAGCACCCAAAGGAAACCCAGGTAAACAGAGGGAGAGCATGGGGACTAAACCTGGGTCGTTGTTGCTGAGCTGCTGTGTCACCTATTTAAAGACACTGATGAAGCAAACGATTAATCCTTTGGTCTTTAATTTAATCTCTGCCTCAGACACAGAATCCAAGATGGTGGATTAAATGTCTCGCCACCAAAAACAGACACACCTAAAATAATAAGTGAGCCCATTAAATATTCCAAGCCAAACACACACAAATGTACATGTATCTCCATCCATGAAACAGACACATAACTTTGCATAATATGAATCTCACCCTCGATAAACTTTTATGTGACTAACAGTTAAGGAAACCTCACAAACCTCACTATTTGCATGTGTGTGTGAGTGTGTGTGTGAGTACCTCTCTGCCAGCACCTCCAGAACAGGTCGGCCCTGCGCCCAGCTCTTCACCATCCAGGCTGTGTCAAAGGCAGCCAGGAAGCCCCGGGCACACCCAGTCCCCATAGGCCAGAAGGGCTGAGCATAAACACACAGCACATATGTGTGTGTTTGTAAATGATTACATAAAGACATTTGTGTATAATGTAACAAAAAGGTAAACTTTAAAAAGTATTGAGTCTGAAACCATGTGTGCAGTATATGAACAACTTTTTTTCTTATTTATGTGTATCATCATCTGATTCCAATTCCAATTCAATCGCTGTTTATTTTACACATACGAGCTACATTCACGCCGCTCGTCTTACCTCCAGCAGACTGTCTCCGACCAGCGCCACCAGCAGCTGGTGTCCATGTCTCTCCCTGACCAGCGCGGCGTTCTCGGAGGCGTACATGCTGGTGAAGTCGAACATGGCCACATCTGGCTGCCCGCAGTGGTTCATGGCAAAGTCCAGCGTGGGAAGTTGGTAGTTGGTGCCAAAGTCAGCGGCCTCTCGGGCGTAACACAGAAGAGCTTCCTGGTTGACATTTTCACTGCTCAGCAGCATCTGGGTGTCGGTGTAATCCTGTGGAACATAAGCCTCACAGTCAGGGCGAATTCAAACAGAACTGTAAGATGAATTCTGAAGTGTAAAGTTTAAGTTTAAAGGTGAATGTTTAAAGGGTTATATTTAAATGTGCAGGAAAATAAAATAGAATAGTAATAGAAAGTTAAATCACTGATCACTGTCATCTCTTCTGGCCAAAATTATTATAGTGAACTAAAATTTAAAGTAGCCTAAAAACAATAAAACTGTAACTAAAATGAAATAAAATACATACATACATATGTGTGTATATAAATAAATAAATAAATAATACATACATACACATTAAATGTTTTTAGGTTTTATACTGAAAAAATCATAACTCAGTGAACGTTTCCCTCTTTTAGGAGGTTTTAGAACAATTTCATCACTATTTATAAAGAGCCAAAACTCTAATTATAAAGATTTACATATCTAATCTCTTTTCTGTTAAACAGGGGAATCATTAGACTTTTGATCGCTCCCCTACAGACTTCACTGTTGACCTAAACAGTGTCTTCTTACATGAATGACGACTCCCTTGTCCAGCAGGCTCTGCTTCTTGGCGGTCATGACAAAGTAATGCGTGTTGTCCCTGTAGTACACGATGTTCTCCAGATCGATACCTGCAACAAACGACATGGTTCGAGTTTGTCTAAAGGCTTGAAAGGAAGCCTCAGTGGACTGTCCCACAGCAGTGATTTTAAGATACTGGCTGAAACCAATTACAGTCTTCTAGTTCTACTAAAATAAAAATTCTGAGTCCAATTTCATATTACACTTTTTTTGTTGGGTGTCCTCAACAGTATCCAGCAGGATGAGATATCGAGGGCAGAGGTGATCAATCATTATTTTGGTAGTGATTAGCCCTGACCTTTGCAGTTAGCATTGATTATAGCATGAACACACCAGAACAAAACAATATCCCTCCATTAAACAGCCACACTGACTGAGAAACCTTTTGTAAGCAGGTTATTTCCTCTGTACTGAGCTCACTCTGTCAGATTTCCCTGTGTATTCATGTTCACAACAGCTGGAAGTTGTTGTCGCGTTTCTCTCCCCACCTGTCTCCTCTTTGAGGTCAAGGAAGAACTTCTGGTTGAAGATGAAGGCCACTCCGCTGATCTCCTCCACCTTGGCCTCTGCAGTGGTGTTCCTGTTGATGAAGTTGGCCGTGATGGCAATCGCCAGCTTTCCCCTGAACTCCTTCCTTCTGAAGCCTGAGGGAGAAAGAACGTGGGAGGAAGAGAAAGAAACAGAGGCACAGGAAGAGAGAGAAATGATGTTAAGTCTTAAATGCTATGATTCATTTTAAATGCTTAATTGCCTTTCAGAAACTTGCCTCACCTAAAACCTTAATACCATCATCATCAATTGGCCAGTTGTGCAGCTAAACGGTCAGTCAGCCAAGAAGAGGAGAAATCTTGCTTTACTTTTTAAGTTTTTTTTTCAGTGAAAACAATCTAGTTTTAACTCTCTCATCCTTTTAGAATTACATGGGAAAGATGATGCATAACCATCTTCTTCTGTAAAGTAACTCAGTCAACATCTTAAATGATATACTATTACTTAATTAGAGTTTTACACTTGTAATTTTACTTTTTACTTAAGCAAGCCTTTCCTTAAGCATGGTAACAGCCCTTATACTTGAGCAGAATGTTCTTTCCAGCCCTGTGTGTTGTCACTAATTCTAAAACTGTGACTACAGGAAGGAAATACAAATGAAGAGTTAAAGGATTTGAGTCCTGCATGCTGCAGGATAATGCATCAGGCTGCGACAGGACTTTCTCTGGGCAGAAAGAAATATCAGCTTGCGCCAAGAAAGCTCCATTACTGTCACTGTTTAATTCTCGGAGGCCTTTTCCTCTCCATCACCCCATTGCTCTTTTCCAAATGCATTAACAATTAGCTGCATACAGGACCCGGCCGATTTAAATCTAATTTAGGTACAGGCCACAATAATAGCGCAAGTGCAGGGGAAAATCATTTCCCTAAGGCTTCTTCATAATTGTTGAATGAGCTAAACCTCTGGTCCTACCAAAAATGCCCTTTTTAGGAATAAGCATCTGATGTGAATTGGTCAAGAGATGACAACATTTCAAAGGGAGACAGAAAGAGAGAGAGAGAGAAAAACAGAGAGATGGAGGGAGTCCAACACACATGTATCACTCCACTATTTATGTACGTTGTTGTGGTGATTTCATGTATAACTTTTCCCCCTGGGAGAAATGAATGACTTCATGTGAGTATGACTTTACAAAGGGTGGGCTTTATTTTATACCTCCAGATAATTCAAAATGAGCTCCCACAAACAGTCTTGTGGCTTCTCATGGATATTTGTGCTATTCAGTAAACAGAAGGTGTCCTGGCTTTTATCCCAGTGAAGTCAATGGCAATAATTAACAGCTCTTTGTACAACATAACGCCTGAAGGTTTTCAAAATAGTGAGAGCAGGTTAACTTGAGGGTAAAATCTCACTTTGGAGAGAGAAACTGTTGAGTAAACATGTTGAGCTGTCGAACTGTGAAAGACACTCCAGCGATGTGTTAAAAAAGACACTATATTGTGTTCACATTAATCTGTCATGAGATTTGTTAGGATTATACATTCTACTGAAACAAGCTTGCAAAAGCAGCTTTGCCTACCAAAACAGAGAATAAAGTTCCACTAGACTGCAAAGTTATGCACCAAAACAACAAGCAGCGATGTGGAATTTGGAGGCTGTGGTTGTCATCGCAAGTGACTTGAAAATTATATATTTAAAAACAGAGATGGAAAGTAAGAACTTTCAAGAAAGGTGCTTAAGCACAGTTTTGAGATATTTGCATTTTGCCTGAGTATTTCCATTATGTGAGACTTTATAGTTTTACTCCACTACAGAGGGAAAAGTACTTTTTACTGCACAACATTTATCTGAGAGCTGCAGTTGGCTACAACTGAGGGCTACTTGTTACTTTGCAGAATAAAGTTTGATATGCAAAACATATGATGCATGATGATGTTGGAGTTGAAACTAGCCAACAGTATATGGAGCAGTTGGACCTACAACACTAAAATACTTCTTGCAGGTTAATACATCAGTAACCTGGGTATCATTCTTCACAATAAGTACTTTTACCTTTCATCTACACATTTTACTGCTGACACTTTTATACTTAGGCTGAATTTTGATTGGGTGTATTTTTTCATTATGGATTTGACCACTTTTTCCACCACTTTTTAAAAACAGTCCTACAAAAATTAACTTTGCCTCACACTGTTTGCCCCCCGTTCGCCTGTCTTCATACCTTCCAGAGTATTCCTCCGCCCATCCGCCCCCACCACCACATCAAAGTCAAAGTTGGCCACAGGGTGATCACTTGGCCGAATCGCCGCCCTCCAGCCGATCCCTTTGGGTGGGGAGAGAGAGAGAGAGAGGGAGAGAGCAATTAAGAATAATATACAACATTAATGTGATGGTTACTTGATCCCCTTTGGGAAATCCCCCTTTTGATTTCCTCCTGCAGCGTGCAGGATCAGCTGGTAAAGATTTGGTGTCTTGCGGACAGACACTTCAACTGAGTCGACACTTGCCGACACAGGGCAAGAACCCGAGTCATCCGGCTGAAGAGACACATCCCATCACTGGGCCGCCCTGCCACCCTCTTCTAAACTTGTCAGTGTACGTAAAGTGAGTGGGCAGAGTAAACAAGTGTAAGTATTTGTGCTGTTGCTGTTTTGGGTTGCTGTTTCTTGGGTTGCTATGACCCAGTTACATTAGGACAAAATATGACTGTAAACATCACGTTTCAAAGACAAGCCTCCATAAACATTCCTGCAGCACAGAAACACATCATGTCAGAAAGTTCCAAGCCTGCAGACTGTGATAGTGGATCATTATAAAACTAATTCTATATCTGAATCCTGCAATGCCATTGTGTATTTAATAACAGTGATTTTCAGTGGTTTATGTGTGTCAGTGACATTGGGTGCAGGGGGCAGCTGTAGCGTGAGACCGACACAGTAACGGCCTGGCAGCGCGTTGTGTAATATCACCATGTGGAAAATGCATTCCATGATGTCAAGGGTACAGCTAAGTCTGTCACAGCAAAGCAGGGGAGACAAGTCTGCTTCTAAATTTAGGCAAGGCTCTTGTTGTTGTTATCGCTGCATTGATACTGCGGTGGACAGAGAGGCAACACCTGACGACAGCATGTGAATTCTGAGTTTAAAGTCCTTGTGTGGGAGGAGAGGGTCAAGTGAATCGTCAGCTGTCCAATAGTTCAGTTTGCAGGAACAACGCTGCAAAACATTTGAGCCTGTCTTATCTGATGATTGACAAAGACCCCAGCTAGAGAAAATGTTTTAAGTTGATACATAGTTTCAAAATGCAACCCTATAATCATCAGTTTTGAAATACAATTCCTGCAAATGTGCTGCGCTGAATCATCCACATATTGTACCACATACCAAACAAAGAAAAAATGTCTTTTCATTGATGTTATTTTGCGAACCAGAGGGTGAGTTCAATCAATGCATTTGACTTCCACTGGATTCTAAATTTGATGGAAAACTAGATCATAGCTCCTGTTTAATGGTGTCTGTCAAGTAGATTAAATACTGTGGGATGAGACAGTCAAGTCCCTCGCCGTCTGACTGACCTTGAAGCAGGATGTGTGTGGGGAACTACAGATCCTCTGAGGCGCTATATGGTTTAACTGGCTCACACACTCACAGATGCAGACTTGTATCTCCCTTTATATGAGGGTGAAATGTTCAAAATTCAAAATGCATCTCTTTAGGGGGACATTATCAAACTTTTAAACCCCTTCATGATCTAGGAGGGGAGTTTCCAACTGCTTGAAATATTCACATCAGTTTCCCAAAGCTCCAATGTGGTAACAGATCTGATGGTTAATTGTAAAGCAGTGTTTATTTATTCTTTGGATGTGCAGCTGAGGTGAATGGGTGGGGAGATACCTTCATTTTCCTGCTCTTCTGGAGGTTCAAGGAGCTTGACAAACTCCACATTGATGTGAAACTCGACTGCGACGATCAGGGCAACCTTCAGCAAAATCAGTTGCAGCTGCTGAATACCTATCAGACACAGGCGTTACAATGAGCTTTTGTGTACACGTGTAAACCGCTGCCAGCTTTGGTCAATGTGTTTGTATTAGTGATTATTTACACAAATTTGTCCCTTTTGACACTCTTGAGTGCAGCGCTGCTAAGAGCAGGAGACAGGATTACATTGTTGACATTATGTTGGAGAGGTTAAATAGCAGCAGTGCTGCAAAAGGAAAAAAGATCTTGACAAAATGTGCAGACAAACAGAGTAAGGTCATTTAATTTTATTGAATATGTTCATTCATGATTTTATTGAGCTAAAAAACACATTTTCTGTTTTTGTTGTGCTGAATGCCTTTGCAAGAAAACAGAATAATACACCTTTTAAAAATATTCACTTTTTTATTTTCTGTCTTTCATTGCAAAAAAATAACTGATATTAAATCCATTTAATAAATGTCAATTGAATTTTTGGGTTTGTGACAGAATTTTTCTAACACAACATGGCATAAATGGTTCACTTCTGAATAGCACATGTAACCCTGTTGAAATCCTTACCCATAATATTAATGAATAATAAATAGAGAATAAATATGTATGTTTGGTTAAAACCTTTATTAAAAGTGTTAAAACAATATTTCATGAAGGTTAAAATAGTTTAAAATTAAAAGGTTAAAAATGTAATAAATAAGTTTAAAATGTTTAAAAAGACATAATAATAGACATAATATTTCATTTTATTTTGAAGAAACTCTGGGGGGAAGAGGAAGTACTTATTAAAAGGAAGTGTAATCCTGGTCTGTAGGTGGTCAAAAGCATAGATATCTATAATAAAGGCTAGATGTCTTACGGCGGAGTCTCGAACGTCATCACCGGCGGCCATCTTACCACAGTCAAGCTCTCTGGCGGAATCTGTGGTAATTGATGGACGGTGAGTGA
>OMLF01037045.1:85961-97145 GCA_900302615.1 Holocentrus rufus | reverse complement strand
TCCTAAGATTAAAAAAAAAAAAAAAAAAAATCACCATCCCTTTACTGTTGGTCAAAATATTGACTATAATCTTCAAGAGTAACTTTCCGCTGACTTCTTTATAAAAACTACACAAACAAAATCAGTCAAAGTATTTGGGAACATATGATCATAAGCCAGTGAAAAGTTAAAACAGTCCCTTTTGTTGCTGGACAGTTTTGTGACGATGTCTGATGATGAAATGTGAAAGGTACTCACTGATGTGGTCGATGGCACCGGCACAGAATTTGCCATAAAACTTCTTGGCCCCGAGGCCCCGCAGGTCGTGGATGGTGTAGGGCCACAGGTGCAGCACGTTGTTCCTGGAGAAGGAGTCTCTCTTCTCGATCACCACCACTTTGGCCCCCAACAAGGCCAGCTCGATGGCTGTCCGCAGGCCACAGGGGCCTCCTCCGATGATGAGGCACTGTGTGGAGGAGAGTGACAAATGGAGCTCATTATTAATATGGGTGCTAAAATAATGAGCTACACATCAGTCTCATCTTTACCATATTAATCCTCGCCGATTGAGACTGAGCTTTGCAGAGTGGTGTGAGATGAAAAATGGTTTATATCCCACTTGTTTATTCGTAAAGGAAGGTACATTATAGCATAAACATGAGTTATGATCATAGCACTTCTCCTATCCCTTTGAGACATGCTAATCCATATACATAGATCATCAGAGGGAGCAGCGCCTTGCTGGAACATTTAGAGCGTGCATGTCTGATTCAAGGAGACTTCAGAAAGGACGCACATTTGCTCTCATTAGGCTCAATCCAGTTTTGGAACAACTTCTCTACCCACTGCAGTGCCTAAGTCTCCTTCTAAACTAATTAGTCTCATTTTCAGTGTTAAAATCTTGTTTTTCTTCAAACAAGTGAAAAAGTCTGCCAGTGAGATGAGATAATCCCACTTGTTTTCAGTGCTAAACAACTTGTTTTTAAATTTATTTGAATGGTGTCTAATTTCCTGGATACTAATTAGCTAATCTTCCTTACTCTGCCTTTTTTCAGTGTATTTATGCTTGAAAAAAAAATCCTGAAACAAGTAAAACCGCATTGAAAGCAAGTGGGATTATCTCATTCCACTGGCAGATTTTTCACTTGTTTAAGAAAAAAAAATTTAGAGACTACTTGACTTGTTAAGATGGACATTTTTTGCAGAGTGCTGTGCGAGAATTGTTAGTGAAAGAAATGAAAGATGACAGGGAGTGTGCCTGAGGTAGGACGTTTATGGTCAAACTGTATTCTTCCCCGGAGGTATGTTTACCAAAATCATCTGCAACCCTAAACCATTATTCCATAGTCTTTTCATATCAGAGCTCTTATTCACTCCTCTACTTCACTCAATATGCATGAAGTCAGTTCTTTGAGGTTACGGCATCTGTCTGAGAATGCATGATTCAAACGTGACATCATACTCTTAAGAAGCAAGATGAAAGGCAGAATTTACTCATGTTTGAGTTTCTCTCTCTCTCTCTCTCTCTCTGGCAAACTCCAGCTCCCTAAATATATAATGAGAAATGTGTGTGGGGAGGTGTGCATGTGTGTATGTGCATGTGCTTGCATGCCTGCGTCTTCATTCTTTTGACATTTCATCCAGAACCAAATCTCTCTTGAATCAGGCAGTCGCCCCGGCTGTGCTCAGCCAAGGAATGCAGTTTCTTTGCCTCCACAACCTCACCAATCAGCAGTTCAGGGTTTCTTTCAACCTCCCAGGAGTGTCTCCTTCATCTCTTCGCCTTCCCCATCAATCCATTCAGCAGCACAAAGAGCAACCACTCTGCCTGACCTCTAAATCCACCCAGCATGCGGAGCGGGTTGCCAACATATTTGAACAGGAGGGCTCACTTCCTGTCGCCCCGTGCGTCCACCTCAGAGGAGCCGCTCACATCAAAACCGTGCGGCGATCGCATTTCAGCGGCTGACCTGCCCTCCGGGACCGTGTCATGTTTGTGCAGCTTTATGCAAAAACTGAATTGTTCAAGGTGTTCACGTTCACTTTCTCTTTGATGCTCTCCCCTGCTCGCTTTCCCTCTGTTTGGGCTGTGAGTCAGCAAGCTGTCCCACCAGGCAGCTGTTTGCAGAGCGCCAAGTGCCAGCTGACCGAAATCCCAGATCACACCCTAAATGGCCTGCTGCTCCCACCAATAAGAAGATGACTGGTCTTTAGTCATTCTATATTGTCCGTCTGTGTGTGGTTAAGCTCCAGTATGACATCACAGGAGGATGTGGGTGATGGGGAATGCATCATTTTACGATGTGCACCCTGTGGTTATGAGGATGAGGTATTGTCAGGTGTGAGACAAACACAGGTGGTGGGAGTCCTGCCTGGACAGGCCTGTTTGCGGGCCCAGGTATTTTTTTTTTTTCTCAGAGTGAAGAGTGATTAAAGTGGAGGGGCTGTTTAGCACAAGCAGAGAGAATCATTGGGCGATAAGCCAGGAGAAATGTGCTGCTTTCGCCAAAAACGTAACAATATAAGCGTGGTTAATGTGTGTGTTTGCGCGCCCCTGCAGTGAGTAAAAGAACAGCACGTTATTACCTTTTATTTGTTCAGACGTGCTCGTGATTCAATGTGCGGATTGTATCACATCTTAGGTAATTGTTTTGTTTTGATCCGTCCACCAGGGGCTACCAGAGATGAGCTGTTTGCTTTAGCCGGTGTCCAGCCTCTGATGTATTATTACAGATACAGGGTTTTTCCTGAGGGCTTGCTCCAGATCTGCTGAGTCAGAGCACACACGCTTCCTGTCTGCTGCCCACCTGCGACCTCCCTGTCATCCCAGATCATCCTCCCCCCGGTAATGAACCCTATCTGTCACTCAGAGTCTCATATGTGGAGCACCGACTGGGGACGGGCTCAGATTTTCATCAAAGTGGACAGTGTGATCGGGGCTGTGAGCTCTCACAAAGGAGCATATAGATAAACGCTAAACACTGGATAGTCTTTAAAGTTCATTGCACACAAGAAGGCCTGTGGGTTGAATTCTTCAGTATCAATAGGGATATCAGTATTAAGGATATTATTATTAGGAATTATTTTAAGGAATCAATCTACAGGCCTATAGGATCCACAGGACATTTATGGACTGATGGACTCTCAGATGCACAATCCTGTGCACGGAGCAACTGTATATTTTCACTAACACTTAACACTATTACACTTCCTGTTCACAATGTTGGGAAATAGATGTCATCCTAATAGCTGGTAAAATGAAAACCTGACATTTAGCTCACAAGTTGTATTGTTGTAGTTGCTATTGCTGTTGTCACTGCCCTTGTCGCTTCACTTCAGTATCTTGGTAGTGACAGGCAGCCATGATGGATGAAAATGTCAGACTTAAGGTGCCGCAGACCAACAGGAGAATGCAGTAATGGGCAACTGGCAACCCTCACAGACAAGGATATGAGACTTCAAGGGGATAAAAACTACAAAACTGGAATAAAACTGGAACAATGCACAACATCTGACATTATCCTGATGCTTTAACCATGTTATTCTGTGCAGGAAAGAAAGATTTATCATGGAACCCGTTAAACTGGATGGGAGATTTTTCCACAATGCCTAACCATCCGCTGAAGGATGCAGCTCCATCTGTCAAGTTCCCACATTTGTCCAGAAAGGATGTAGTGCACAGAAATTCTGATGACACACACTGCAGGATATACTGTGGCTTGGGGAAATGGAAATGGAAAATATCCCTTTAAATTATAATGCTAACCCAAGCAGGGACAGATTTACAGTATTTAAGTGTTTTATTTGCTTTGTTTTGTTTTTCCCAGAGGCCCTGCAGACAAATGAAATGTTAACTTTTTACCAATATTTTAAATGATGATCAGTCAGATGTGCTGATTGATTGGTTAGCTATCAGTAGTAAGAGAAAACTAATTTCCCCTGAAACTTAAATCTAAGTTCTATCATCATCATATCATGAACGTACCTGCTATTATGAAAATAATTATAATTTAAAAAGTACCTTGGTCACAGTGATTGAATTGAATAACTATCACTTTGAAGCACATTTCTCAATAATTTCAGTGAACTCTATAAGTGAACCAACATATCGTATCATTATATAGCTTATGGAAAAATAATTATTGGTGTGCATTTTGGTAGCTACAACAAATCTGTGGAGAGAGAACAAACCAGAGGTGTGTGTCAGAGTCATCACCGCCAGCTGTGTCAGGCCATAAAAAGGGGATGACATCATATCCTATAAAGATTGCTGCTACAGCAGGAATTTGGAAACTGGGTGTAGAGTGGGTATCACATCTTTCACTGTGAAAGAGCAGAGCTTCAATAAAAACATGAGCTGTCACCCAGGAGGCAACAAATTACTTATCAAGCACTGGCAGATGGTCTGTCCTGTAATTAGGAAGAACAAATTTCATAGTGTCGTTATGACGTACATGTGTGGAAGTTGATGAAAAATCCAGCAAAAACAGCAATCTTTTCACATGACACCTAATACATTTATAGGAATGTTTTAATAATACACACTCCAGTGTTTGTACATCTGGTTTACTACTTTGATACAGGACACAGTATCACTTTGGCTTGAATGAATGATAAAATCTAACTGAAAACCTTTGGCACAAGAGTTTAGGACAATCAGTTTCTTCAAAAGCCTGATAACCACTTTGGTGTGGCTTGAATCAAACAAAACTAGGCTCACATTGAGGGACTAAAAAGACACTTTAATAACAATCTGGGTCTGGTTCCAGCCTATGAACAGCACACCCTCAGTGTAACCTGGGCCAAATAATCACATTTGTTGAGTGATGCTGTCTGTTTCTCTGCGCAGTAAAAAAAAACGCTCTTTCAGTACGGGAGGAACTAGTGTCTGAAAGTACATCATGTTCCCCTCAATTCTTCCTGCTTTTCCCCATCACCTTTACCACAGCTAACACACACCAAGCCACAGGTAAGTTGGTAAGTTAATGTAGAGAAAGAGAAAAGTCTGCACACTGTATAATTATATAATAATAAGCACCTAATAATTTAATGGCAACGCCTTCGTTTCAGTCTCCCTGAGACTGAAATGTTGCCATTGCCACTAAATTATTGGGAGTTCATTATAGTGTGCAGACTTTTTGCTTTTTCTTCAGTGAACTCTTTTGTTGTTCTTGCGCCTGTAGCAAGTTTCAATAGACATATGCACTCCTCTTCTCAAATTTGGTAAGCTAATGTAACATCGTGTTTGTTTCAATTATCGTTCTGAATTTGACGCAATACACTTCTTCTTAAAAAGTAAAATGGCAACTGTAAAGGTCATCCCAGTCTGGGTCAATCAATGATTTATTTTGAACTGTAGCTGCAGTTCCCCTTTGAGATAGCTGGTGTAAATTTGAATGCTGGCATGCAGCAGTGACATGCACCACTTCCCTAAGCTTTGTCAAAATTAGATCAGCCTTGTGTGAGATATCGTGCATGAAGTACAAACACTGTAGCACTCTCCCTCAGGCCAGTCAGTGCAATTTTGAAATGCCAGAGGAGAATAAAAGCATGTATAGTTCTTCAAAGTTCTGTCAAAATCTTATCAGTGGCATCCAAAATATTCAGACAAATAGACAAACAAACAGCCACATGGACAGACTGGAGTAAATCCATAGTACCTAGTCCTTCTCCACATCATGGGGGACAAAAGCAAACTGGCCGTTTGGTGACTCTGTATAGTTTTATAATGTAGCACCTGTCTGAAATGGCAAAATCAGTGCAAAACATTGCATAACTTTAATTTCCTGTTCTGTCCGTAATGTGCAGCTGTAGTGAAAGAGTGAGCGTGGTGTGGTTGATGAGATGTGACAGGTGCAGGTTCACATGAAGACTGTGACATTGTCTTAGTCAGTGCTCTGCAAGACATTGTGGGAGTCCGAAGCAGGGGCAAAGTGCTGAGTGTCTAAAACATTTGGAAAAACTGAAGGACAAAGAATAAACCACCATGAGATCCAGCCACAAAAGCTCTGCCACCGAATTAAATCGTAATCATAAAACTGCAAACCCTCATGGAATTTGTATAGTTGTACCCATGATTTGTACGCACAGTAAAAAAAGCACCAGTTTGGCCTCTACGGACCCATGCAAAGGTCTGTAATTTGATGACGTCTTACTCTCTATCCTTTATGAATGCTTCAACTTTGTCGTCTCTGATTGGTATGCAGGCTTTTTTCCTGCTATAATGCACAGTTACAGAAAAGATGACTGTTTAACTTACCTTGGTACCTGCACAGGCTTGGCCATTCTTGTACTCTTTATGGGACATCCTCTTGTCTAGTTTACTCCATAGTGCTTTGGCCTTCCAGTAGGTGACCTTCGCCTTCAGACTGGTGTAAAAGCTGCTGCTGTCCAGAGGGTCCAGGTCCAGCTGCCTGCACAGGACGTTGAAGGCCTGCAGCGCGCCTTTACAGGTCGACGCCTGGACAAAGTTCTCAAACAGTTTCGCCACATTATCCCTCTCCTCCTCTATCTCCCCCATCTTTCCCAGCGAGAAGAAGACAGTTTGGTTTGCTGAGCTTCCTGCTAAGTCCGGTCCTCTCCTCCAGCTGTGGCTACACCCTCGGCTTGGCCCACACCATCATGCCCAATCTGAGGAGGCAAGAAACAGAGGGTATGATGTCATCTTATGGCAAAGAGTCCTTCACACATGGCTTTAGGCAACTGATGTTTTTTCCATATTCTATTATTAGCTTGAAAAAGACGGCCCACTTTCATTGCATTACTTCTATTCACGGACTTGGTTTATGCAACAGAATGTTAGATCATTTAGCATGGAGTAATCTGATACCAGTCAAAGGACTGGTGTTTTGGCCTGTTTTAGCCCATTTAATACACATGCATACTTCACATAACTACCAACCATTTTGCAAAGCATGCCATAGTATTTTTGGATTTTTGAACATTTACTCTTTAACAGTTGAAGATTTTCTTGCCCCGTTTTTGTTTTTTTTTAATACAAAGGTTCAAATGATAAATCTCCAATAATATTCTCTGCAAGCATTTGTGTTAGTTTAGCTTTTTTAAGGGAATATTCTATGGCAGAGATATATAGTCTGTTTTGTGCATGTCTCTGCATGCACAGTATTTCTGAGTGCAACAAAGTGGAATGCTGCATTCATGTACAGTACTATTGGATATATTGGAAAAACTACTTTCCTACTTGGTAATTAGCCAGGTTACACAAACTGTGATAAGTTGTTGAAAAGCAAGAATGAGCCAAGTCAGCATCGTCATGACATCCCTGTCTCCCTATCTTTTGTCCGTTGACAAAATAACAAGTGAATGCCACGCTCTTAAGCAGCGAGTTGCTGTCAGATGTTGTCACCAGCATGTGAATACACCAAAAGTGTTCAAATCAGTGTGTGCATTAAACAAAAAAGTGACTTTCATGACAATAATCAAGCTGGATCTTCATTGTGATTCATTACTCATCTCAAGCAAGTTTCAAGTTTCAAATCAAAAAGTGTGAAAAATGGTCCTTAGAAATGTAAAGCATACCAAAAACTCTGGCAAATGAGCTAAAGCATGCAAAAGCACTAGTACACAAGAGTTAAGTCTATTTTATCTGCTAATGGGGAACTCCAGCTGGTCATTACCATGCAATTAATCAAAAGTTATGACTACTGTAATTTTGTTGGTTACAATAATTGTCAAGAAGTCACTTAATACCAGTCCTGGCTCAGACTCAGTATTTCAAAACGTTGCATTTCTGAAACACAGTAAACACAGACACATGACTAGATAGCGTTCCAAGTGGAGACAAGGCTGAGAGATAATTCGAGGGTGAAAATGCAGCAAGAGAGAAAATTGTGCCAGTTTGATGTGGTCAGACAGCTGTCGTGCATGTTTGCTAGTGGGCTAAATGGTGGGCTGCTTGTAGGCTAAATAGTGCTTTATGGAAGCTAAACCACTAGAAACTATAAGAAGAACCATCTGTGGCTCTATACAGCATTTATTGGTTTAATACAGAAACAAATTATTCAGCAGTTTCAAGGTTCAAAAATGTGTTGTATAAAATCCAACAGTTTTAAACAAAGTTTCATTTGTACAGGTTCTCAAATGGTGAGATATCCACCACTTGAACATATATCTCGAAAAATAATCATTTGTATAAAAGTAATGCTATGGAATATGATAATGAAGTTGATTGCTATCTCAGGACTTGTAAAATTGTAATGTTTTTAAGGGAAGGGATCAGCTGAACATTTTTCGAGTGGAACATGCATGAATTGCAAGTGATGCGTTTTCTCATTTTTGGATTTTGGAATAAAACCCCCTATAGAGGTTCAGAGGCTATGCATATAAAATTGTTTCTAAGAGGGTTGTATACTATTTCATTTGATTGCAGCTCTATGAAACATTTGAAAAAGGCAGAAAAATGGTTTTCCGATGATTTCAAACCAAGGAACCAGTCTGTTTGTGTTAAGCACACTCCTTTACTGGAGTGTAGCAGTGGATACTAAGCAGGCAGAAAAAAATATTTGTCCAGTGGCCTTTTCTCCCCAACTGAAAACCAGACAAATAGCATTATTTTTATTTTGAAATTAGTTGGAAGGCAACCCCTCATTACCATTGATTTATTGTTCTTGCCTGCTCAGTGCTCCACCCTAATCTGAGATGCAGGTGAGGTGAGGTGCATACAATACGGTTCCATATATGTGTGCATGTGAATGACACCTTCGCTAAAATACATCCCTTTTTCAAAAAGGGAACTAACAGAATCAAACACTGTATTTTTTTTTCCTTTACTCAAATCAACCATCAAACACTTTGAAAATCATGCCAGCAAATCTGTGCCAGAACTCGACATCAAAGCAAAAAGAGGAAAATTTCTGAATTAAGTATGAGTGTGCTCCTTCGGGTGGAGACCACTGCTTCTGTGAGTTTTGGGAGCAGCCCGCCTTTGATATTCTAATGTCCCATGGAGCGGGATGTGCCGGACCAGAGGAGGGGTCAAGCTGCTCCGCTGTCCCCCCACAGTGTCCCGCTGACTTTCCCACCCGAGGGGCGTCCAGGTGGCAACTCTACTGCCTCATGAAACTGAAATGTGAAGCAAGAGCGCGCATAATAAAATACCATTCAGCCAAAGAGCGACTATAGAGCGCGTTTCACCAAATACAGCAGGGCATGGGAAATTTAGCCACTATAATGACCGTTCAGCTTTGGGTCACAGTCTTGTCTGTGGCGTGACACTGTCACTGTGGGCGATTTTGATTGTTGCCCTCTCACGACGCTAAAATTAACAAATTCTATTGCACAAGATCCTGTTTGGCTGTATGTTTGCATCCTGTTTTGATGTTGCTGTTGCATTACAGAGGAAAAAAAATTCACCCAGGGAAAGCAACACCAGCCAGGCTCTGCTAATGACAGAGAGAGGGAGACAGCAGTCATCAGTCACTGCTCTGCGCCCTGGTGCCCCCCAGCCAGCTTCATACACTCCTATAGCCCTCAACCCGCTCTTGTCCTACCGGTAGATAAGCCCCAGAAGCCTTTCACTGCAGACAGCCAGGCCCACGCTCAGTGAGTCCACATTCCTTTGCCACGTGGCTAGAATAGCTCTGAACTGCACCATCAGCACGGCACCACAGGCAACACCCATCCAGGCCTCCCATTGCCGTCACCATCCAGCCAGTCAATGGCATGCTCACACCGCGGGCCTTCATAGTTTCTTGTAGTTATTTATAATCTGATTGTGAATGAGTGGTGAATGATGGCTGAGACAGGCGAGAAATATGACGCAGATGATTTAATTATTCATGCACGGCAGGGGGTCAGTGATGGTAAAATTGCACCATGTGGTATGGGGAATCCATGGATACCTAGACATCTGCCTTTAAGTGTAATGGGAATAAAGTCTTTTAATAGCCAGCTTTTATAGCAATTGAGCCATATTGGACGTACGTTTATTCAATTATTTCTGGTAAGAGTAGATTTGCAATGTAGATTTGAATGTGCAACATATTTGGGACATCTTGCTGACACTTTGAGTTGCAACATCTCAATTGTCTCAATTGCTTAAGAATCCTTTTCTAACTCGTCTGCTTCTCTTCATGTACATTTCCTTGTTTGTGACTAGTAGAGATTAAATCTGGGAAATCAAGAGGGGATAATGGTGTTTACCTAAAGAGTAAGTGTCCTTTCAGTGTGTATAATGCTGGACAACTTCAAACTTTGACTTTCGTAAACCACTAAAAAGTGGCTGTGTCATCCCAGCACTCAGGTGTATCCTGATATCAGATTATTCAAAACCAAAAAATATCCATCCCTTGTGCTTTTGTGAATCGTTCAAATCAAGACATATCCACTACACAGCTATACTTCCACATTTCAGTTCAAGTTAGTGGTAAGAAAGGCCCTATTATTGGAACCATCTGTTGTATGCATCTGGGAGGATTAATGAAAAGGTACCACTTAACTGTCTTTATAGCTGACTCAATGCTCAGTGCTCAAACTATATTGTCCCAGACACAGTCCCATGACTTCACCATCTTAGTCTGACAGAATGGAAATTCAGTTGTGGGCAGACAGAACCAACCCGCAGAACGGCTGTAAAAATACATGCAATGACAGACAGAGCGGAAAGAATACGCATACACACACAGACACACACACACACACACACACACGCTCCATACATCACAGAACAGCCAACCCTATAATGTTTAAGAGGATCAGCGAATTTAATAGTATGCAGGTTTTAAAACCCCTATCTGTTTAAAAAATGATCTCACTGACTGAGACCGACTCAAAGGCAATGATCAATGTCTCTGTAAACGTTGGGGATTTCTATAATTATATCTGTGGTTCCTTATTAATGTTTAACAATGCAACCAAACAGTCACTGCTAACTCTGCGGCAGTGCCCCTTGACCATGATTTATTGTTTTGCCTTTTGTTTAACTAGCCTGCTGGACAGAATACTTGAAAATATTAGTGTCTGTACCTTGTGTAGACAGTAGCAGACCTATCCCAGGATCCAGTGCACACAGTGGGCACAGTACAGTATGTCTGAGAGTAAGAGCAACTTATCAGTTTCCAGTACGATAGAGGAGGAATGGCAGGAATGTGGAGTATGTACCTGTTACACCTGGCCTGCTGGGCAATACGATCAAAACACATGCACACACGCACAATTAATAATGAAAGTAAAACCAAAGTCAAGTCA
>OMLF01037045.1:68050-79477 GCA_900302615.1 Holocentrus rufus | reverse complement strand
ACCCTAATCATACACACACACACACACACACACACACACACACACACACACACACACGGCGACAACACTCCCCTGGTAACCTATATTTACCATGCAGACAAACAAGGCCATCTGGTGGCCAAATCAGCGACATGCAGCTCCAACATAGAAAGTGTGAAAATGAATCTCATAATTGGTGCAATTAAGACTGTAATGCAATTATGATCGGACAGATGAACTCGTTAGATATTAGATGATGTCAGTGCTAGGTGCGCTTGTTACCATCTCCCTTTCGGCATAGTTATTTCAAATTTAGATTGGATTATTCAACTACTGGGCATCCGAGTACCTCAGTACAGCGCACACCATGTAATAAAATTTCCGTTTCGGTTACTTTCTTTTCTTTTCTTTTCTTTTCTTTTCTTTCTTTTTTTTATAAGAACATATTTTCAATCTATAAGAACGCATTTAAATGTCAATACTTATTTTCCCACGAGACTCAAACCAAATTAATTCTCATCTCTCTGCTTTGAGGACATGAATTCAGAGATTGTTATTATTATAACTAGGCTAATACTATTATTATTAATTCTGTTTTGAGCTTATATTCAGTACATGGCAACACATTCAGATTTGAACCGCGCGCTTGGCGTGTGACTGTGTATCCAGGTCTGGACTGGACGAGCGAAACGCTCCTATGATGTGAGAGATGTGAGTTTGGAATATAGGTATTACAGAGTTCGCTTATGACTCCTCATGAAATGCGCAGCCATTATCGAGTTTATCTTTCCTCCCCTCAGACTCAATTTAGAAGTTGGACTTTTTTACGAGTTGTTATTCTGGAGCTGATGACCTGCAGTGACGGAGACGCACCTCAGCTGCGGTGACGCTGCTGTCTCTCAGTCGCTCACCACACCCTCCTCAGTGCGCAGCAGCATCAGCAACAGCAGCAGCAGCATGATGTGGCGGTTCGCCCTGCTCCTCCTGGCTCTCACGGCCCCCGGCACTGCCATCCTCCCTGAAATAGTGGACTCGGGCATCAACCCGATCCTGGAGGACAATTCCATCCAGGACAACAACATGTTTGTGGAGGTGGAGCAGGTGATGGAGGACACGCAGCACAAACTGGAGGACGCTGCCCGGCAAGTAAGCAGCCAGCACAGCTCACAGCGTCTCATCCACATGCATGATATAGCATTATTTATGTCTTACTGCTCTCCCCCTTCACTTTAAGTTAATGACTTATGGTCGGTATTTTGATGAGTCTTTGAATAGATCTTTTAAACGTTTTAATCAGTTTTGCAGTATCTTATTGACTAGAAAAAAAGTATAGGAGACTGAAGCACCATTGAGGATCTCATTGGTAGATTATGAGTAGAAGTAACGCAGAGGTGACTTCTCAATGCACGTATCGATTTTCTGCACCTGAAACTTGAAACCATCCATTCAATCTTTCTAGAGGGACAATGAGAGTGTGGATTCCACTCTTCAGTCCTCCACTCATAACCTTCCCTCAAGTCATCCCAGTGAAAGTGGCAATCAGTCCGTCCACAACTCAGAGACAGTAGACCAGGTAGGCTTTGACCTGCACAAAGGGCAAATCAGAGTGACAAAGAGTCTGTTTTCTTGTGACACCAAACAACCAAACAACTTTCCCATCCTCATACAGGAGACAAACAACATTACTGTGGAAACGAAAACCACAACAACTGTCCCGTTCAAGGAACAAAACATCAACCATGTAAGTTAATAATTCTGTTATGGCACTTGCATGGATTACTGGTTAGACATATTGACACCCATACGATTATACACCTGCATCAAAAGGACAATTCATCCTCAAACAGCACTCACATTGCTCCCATCATCTTTGATCGCCCAGTATGAATTTGTGAAACTGAAAAAGCCTTAATGAGTCAGTGATGGATTGACTATAATCAGTCAGTTTCCTCTGACTGAACAGAAATTTTGAATATACAGTGACTTTTACATGTACCATTTTACTAACACAAATGAAAAAATATTTTGTATATTATTAGTTGTTGTTTTTTTTGCATCATATATGTTTTGATGATTACTAATGACATCACCATTTAAGTCTTCACATGATGATCTCTTGGGCAAAATGATTATGTCCTTTAAGTTCTTCCAGCTGAAAGGTGTTACATCAGCTTAGCAGTGACTGGCCTCTTGAAGGCAGCACACTGTCCATTCATAATGTTAGGTAGCAGCATCACGGCTGCTGATCAGGCATAATGTCCGCAGATGAATCAAATCGATCGATCAAACAAAAACAATTGAGTGTGTGTCTGTCCAGGCTGTCCTGTGTGTATTCCCTGTCTTTAGTTAATGAGCTCTTAACAGCGTTTGCCCGTGTTTAAAACAAAAAGATGAACAATGCTGAAATGCTGAGCCAATAAAATGCACGGCAGGTGGTTTTTAAAGGCTAGGCTCTGTCTATTTAGATGATGATTTTTTCAGTGCAGGCAGTAAAATGCTTACTACCAACACAAATAAATAAATATAAAAGTCTTGATGTCTGTGCACTGCACTCCTGCTGCTTGCAACTGATATGAATTTTCAGGATTAAAGCAGAGAAAAAGAAGAAAAAGAACCTCAGGCAACATAACAATACAATAACTTTGTACATTTGTACAGGCAGAGAGCAAGATTTTTACAAAAACAGATAAGACAATATGTGACATTTAAGTGCTGTCCTGGACTACAGCCATGTTACAGTTAATATGCTGTATATCTTGTCATCTGATTGCTTTTATGCTCACTAATATTTTATACTAAGCTGCTTTACTGGCAGGGGAAAATGTTCTGCATAACATGCCATCAGATATGTGGTAAGAGGGCTAAAGAGGTAAACAGATGTTTGCTTGTCAACAGTCTGCCCCACTTGTAACAGCAAGGCTATTCAGGTGAAGCACTGGGGATGTGCTTCTCTTCATAAATGTAGGTGTCCTTCCTCCTAATTAGGAGCAACAAAGCCTGCGACTTAAAAGGATGTTTCAGGCCTAGATTTTATATTCAGCCTAACTCCAGATACACTTTATATTTACATTCTTTTCCAGTGTTAGGCTGTTTTGACCCTTGGAAACAATCCAAAGCATTTTTCTCTGCGCAGCAAAGTGTGGCCTTAATGTTTATTGAATGCTCCCTTGCCTTCCTCTTCAGGAGTGCATTATTGATGAAGACTGTGAGAAGGGGAGGTACTGCCTGTATGAAACACACAACTCAAAATGTCTACCTTGCAAAACTATTGATGTGGTAGGTGAATTTTGTGTATATGCATGGAACTTCGACCATTTTGCTCAATATCAAAGCCAATTTTTCTCTAAATGTTTCCCTATAGTGGATTTGATTGTTTTGAAAACTCAAGACTCCCATATACGTACTCAGTCATACATTTGCAGCTGGTCTTTCACTTTGGCTGCATTGCAGACTCTCCATAAGTGTAATTGGAGTGTATTGTTTGTGAGCACTCCGTCCTGTGAGCCTCACATCAAAGGACAGCGCCGTGTCAAGGTTAAATAAAAGCTCTTCCTCTCCCTGTGTTGTCTGAGTACAAACAGAAAGAAGAGAATAATGGTAATGAGAGTCTTGTCTGTAGAGACGTATTCTCTTGTCTTATTTAAAACCAAGTTAGCTATTACTGCTAACTCTCTAGTGTCTTCTTTGGGGAAGTGGTCTGGGTGAGGCAGAGTAAAAAGCAATGCACACGCAGGAATAAAGATACTGGCAGTCGGCCAGTCAGGTTGCACAGTGCAGGGATAATACACACACACACACACACACAGAGAATGAGGTCTGTGTTCTGTCAACGGGACTTTGCAGTAATAGAATTTTTTTCTGTTGCACTGTTGTCAGAGACCAAGTGGTAGCACTGTCTTTATTATCTCATTTATATTTTATATATGCAGCAGCAAGGCTTACCGCTGGCATCATGTCATTAATACTCTTATTTATGTGCTTCAGCCCTGCACCAAGGATGAGGAGTGCTGTGGTGAGCAGTTGTGTTTGTGGGGCCAGTGCAGTCAAAATGCCACAAAAGGGGAAGCTGGCAGCATTTGCCAATACCAGAGTGACTGCAACACAGATCTGTGCTGTGCTTTCCATAAAGGTATAATTCACTCCAGGAATAGCAACATATGTATATGCAGAAACAGGTTATATACTAGGTAGCCATGCTAGACTGAATTGTCTTAAAAAAAAAAAATTCTGAAACATTGGCTTTTCTTAAATGTGTTGCCAGATTTATTTTATAGAACCAATCAACAATGTCATTGTTAATGTTAATATTTGCAAAAAACTGTATTTATTTTCTCAAGTATGTTGTACATAATGCACACTCGAGATGAGATGATGATTACTTTTGTAGGCTTAGAAAAATATATATTAATATACATAGCCTGTCTCCACCTTGGAGGCTGCTATGTTTAGATCATGTGACTCAGCAAAAAACTATAGAGAATATAGCGGCTCCACTACACCAAGCCACTGGGTGTCAGTATAGACTTAGAAAGGCAGTGTCAAAATTCCTGTTTCAAAATATTAGACTTATTGGACCTGTAAAGTAATAAGTAATACTTCCCATAGTTCCCATCAGGATCAACTAAGGGATCTCTCTGTATGTGTATATTCTTGCGGAGTTCAGCCCTGCTGTTCCCCGTCTGCTCGGCCAAGCCCATTGAGCGTGAGCGCTGCTATGGTCCCTCCAACCACCTGATGGAGCTGCTGTCCTGGGACATGGAGGGAGAGGGGCCCAGGGAGCACTGCCCCTGTGCTGAGGACCTCCAGTGTCAGCCCCTTGGGTGAGTACAGCGGCTGTTGTGAAGCACTGTGTGTTGCCTCACATGGCACTGTTATCAGTAAAAATGATATCCTTGTGTTTTATCCTTTAGATAAATGCAATGCCACTGTACTGTACAATTTGAATCTAATATTTTGTATTGATGCAGTAACATGTCAAAATGGTTTCCCTGCATGCTATGCACCAGCTTTTATTATTCATATTACATTGTTCTGCTCATAAAAATTGTATTATTCCTTTATTTGCAGGCGAGGCTCCATGTGCCTAAAGGGACAAGACTCAAGTGAAGAGGACCTGACGGATACTCTTTATTCAGAGATAGACTATATAGTTTAGATAGAGAGATAGTTTCGATATAGCTTGAGTTGATTCAGATTTCTGACTGAGGGGTTTCCACTGACTCCAGCAGATGTACACCTGTCCATACCTCACATTGCTTATCCAGTGCTTGATTGCAAAAAGTAGTCGCATTTCCAGTTTGATAACTTAACCCAAAACAATAGAGCTTTACAGCATTGAACATGCTTGAAACTGAATAACTAAAGTGCTAAGAAGTACATTTGCTCTGAAGTTCAAGTGCCCCAAGAGAACTGAGGTTTAGTGATAATCCTTCACTTGTAGCCGTCTCTGAAAATGGGACGTTAGATAAAAAAGGCATTAACAAAAAAAACACAATGTTACCTTGCAGGCTCGTGGTTCCCAGTTTAACTCCTTCAACCATGCAGAGGAACTGGGACCTTCATTTATCAACATTGTAAATGTGCAAAAATATATGTGCATGAGAATGTGTGTAAATTGAATCATAGCTCTGACCCTGTTTATGCACAGCACCAAGTGTCTGAAAAGGAAAGAAACCATGAGGGACAGGAACAGACAAAGGAATGGGCTTTTCCATAAATAATATGAAAAACACTCAGTAGTTGAGACGTAAAGTGCATGTCATACCATTCAGACACAACTTGGACAGTACATATTGTCCAACTTAACTTACCATTTAGGCATAATGACTTAAAATGACCTCTTGACAGTTATTTAAAAAAATTGTATGGGTGTAAATTGGAATAACAAGACACTGATTGCGTTGTGCTTTGAAGCATTGTTCATTTTCATTGAGCACAGAAGCTTTAAAACTGAGAGCAACAAGTGGCAGCTCAGACGATTTTGTTGTCCAGTGCCTATTTTATTGGACGTCTCCTCCCAGCCTCACTTCACGGCTGAGCTGTGGGTGGATGGCTTATTGATTAGTGTAGCTTTTGCAATATTTTGATATACGAGGCTTGAATGAAAATTATTTACCATGACAGCAAGTGGTTGATCCAAAGTGGCTGGCCCATATTGGACAAGCTGGTCTCACTCTGACACCTGCCTGTTGCAGCAGTGTCCCTCTTGCTGGTTGTAATGCTTTTCTTCACAAATACCTGCCCCCCCATCCTGACCCCTTTTTTTTCTGACACTGTTCACCATGTAGATGAAAAAGACGGCTGACCCTGCTGTTTTTGTTGCTTTATGCAGCCTGGCTTTACAACCTCGCTGTGAATCTCTGTCTCCCTGAGTAAGCTGTTGTTGGATGTGGCTACAAATCCACAGCATACAGCTTCAGCAGGATGTAGCACAGTTTTGGAGGCTCAGTGCTGAGCCTCAGCTGCTCGTTCAGTGTATCTGAGACTCTTGCTCTCATTTACCGCATCTTGCTGTGGCGCAGTGAGATTTGCAAAGTAAACAGACAGACAAGAGCTGGGCAACAATAACAGATCTGGTCTTAGGTTGGTGGTATCTCTGGCAGCACTGTAAGTTACTGGCTTGTGTTTGCTTGCATTGCCAAACCCTTAATGTCCATTAGCTATAAACTTCACACACCAACTGTGACAGGCAGGTTTTTCTTCCCTAACTGGTAAAGAATTTTACTTGTTTACTTCAAAATCCTGCTGCCAGGGACTCCAACACTTGGGAAAGTAACAGCATCTTGGCAAAAAGTGTCCAAGTGTTGCCTCCGAACACAGAGGGGATGTGAGGTCTTACCTAGCCACAGCTCAGGGGGATGACACACCACATGTCGCCGCAGTAAACAATCCAATCTTCAGTGCTTCCATATCACAAAGTTCTTCCCAAACTTCATCCTCTACATGTCCCCATTTGATTCATTGTCCTTGTTCAGCTTGAGAAGCTGCTTTGGCACACCTTGCTGCTTCATTCTGGCAACAGATTCGCTCCACTGGCAAAGTCCCTCTGTCTAAAGATGTGCCATTGTTCCATGTAAATTTGCTTTTGCCAACCACCATGTTGCTCCTTCCCCAGTGCCTCTGTATGAATGATAATTCTGCTCACTGAACTGTTAATTTGGGGGTTCATTTCCACTGAAGTTCTGGTCGGCCATATACTTGTATGGTCTTTAAACTTTTAGCGCTAACTCCAGTCTTACCTTTGTGCATTGAAATTCTTCTGCTTGATAGAAATAACTCAAAGATGCCCGTCCCATACCTCTCCAACTTCTGTAGATACCACAACTTGAGCTTGCCTGGCAAGATTGATCTCTATATGCACTCTAACAACATCCCATCTTAATCCCTGAATCTGCTCATCGTCTGAAACGTTCATGTCATAAGCATCCAAAACTTTGCACTGGCTTCTCCAATATTGCTGAAATTGCTCTGTCAGATTGAAATTTGTTGTCTGACAGTTTCACAACAGACATGTATTTTAATTTTCATAGGTGCAATTTCATACTGGTCTTTTTTACATTATCATTCAAATTAGCAAGCTGGATTTCTGTACAGGATACGGTTGTGGTCATCATGATGTCATCCATAAATCCTATGATGGATACCGCTTCTCTTTGCCATGTTTTTAAAGATCACTGTCATTTTGTGATGAAGTCAAAATTTTTTTTTCTTGGGCTGAGGCTGAAACTCACCAAAACATAATAAAGTGCAAAGTAACACAACAACATGCATGGAGTTACTTCTCTAAAATTCATTTTTAAAAAATTCTAACTTAATTCTTATATTGTAAATAGGCTCTACCCAGATTTTTCATGACAACTGGTCCTCTGAAGAAAAGAATATATGAACAGAACCTTGTGCACCAATGTGCGAAATGCATTTTTCATGTTTAGAAACGAGAGCTGTCTTCTGCTGACTGAATTTAGTAGAATTTAGTGTTCAAAACTCAAACCTCAAACCTTCAAACCCCTGCCCTATTACACTGAAGAAAATTGCAACATGAGACGAAACTGACTTATTTCTAAAGACTATCTCTTTCGTAAGGAAGGTACAAATGCAATGCAAACAACATCTGATGTCCACCACACTGGTGTTAGTTGATACACTGCATATGACTGTTAAGTGTAATCTTGTAGTCTTTTTTTCCTCTTCACAAGCACCTGAAAACCTGACCTACATAGCTTGTGCAAATTCTGCATGAAAGAAAATGTTTTAAAACACCAAGAAATCTGTTCTTAAAGTATGAATAGCTTGAATAGCATACCAAGGTCAACATATTAATTAAAGTGAGAAACTCAGCAGTTTTAATTTACATTGACAGAAAACCGCAGTTATGAAAAAAAAGCATTTTAATTCATTTCTAAAATCAACTTAAACTATTTTCACACAGGATTTAAATCTCAAAGAAATAAACATCAACATCAAAAGAAGAATTTCTTCAGATATTGGCATTTCTACAGTGAATAGCTGGTGGCAGCATCAGAAGCCCAGAGGGGCTGGAATGCTAAGCTCCAGTCCGCAGAGCGTTTGCCCAGACTGATAAGTCCAACGGGCTCTCTACACCCTCTGGTGTCAGTCTATCAAGCAGCAGCAGGTAGAAGCGCCAAAACAACCTCACTCTCTCCGGTAAAAACCAGAGAGGGCTCTCGGCCCAGTCCAACATCACACACATGTGGATGACACGAGAGATGCACACCCAGTTCACATGGTGTAAAAAAACAAAACAAATTAACTTTCTAAATTAAAGGTTAAATACAAACAACAGATGTGTGCCAGTTACCTCACAAGACCTAACTGGATCATTAAGTCTGGAGCAAAATAATTTACAACGAACAAATCAAAACAAGGAGATTCTTAACATAGTCTACTTGGTTTTGTTTTAGTCCTTGGTAGTAAAGGACTGATAGCCTATGTATCAGTAAATCTTGTGGAAGTTATGTAAAGTTCCTATAAAGCATAAGAGAAGAGCAGCAGTAAGGACAACCCATAACGACACATTGCTCTGAGGCATTATAGGAGAAGGGCAGAAATGACCTCTGGGTTAGCAATTCAAAAGTGTTGCTTTTTTTTTTTTTTCTTTTTTCTTTTTTAAATCGTCCAATCTAGAGTATGAATGACTTTTAAACTTGCCAAAGATAGTGAGAAAGTGAGAAAGTTTGCCTCAGCAGAAGAGAAAGGATAGAGGAGGGCTAAATAAGTAGATCTCGGTTGCATGTACTATTAGTTTGATAGTATTTAAAGGGGTGAGGCTTGGAGGATAAGCATAATTTGTCTGGTAGAGGAGTGTTGAAGAGGCGTGAGCATATGGACTTACAAGATGTTCACGGGTGAGTCAGAGGGGCTTAATCAACACTATGTCCAAAAAACAGGAAGAGAAACACGCAGTGGCAGAGAGGAAGGTGAAGGAGAGAGATTCATGTGAAAGGAGACAGGTGACATGAACAGACAGTGATGGATGCCTTCCTCTCCGGTTTCACAGTTCTAACATCCATGCATCCATCTCTGGAACATTAAGTTCAGTTGATTTGTCTATACAGTATTTGCTTCTTTTTTTTTATTGAATAGCTTTTGTACTTCCCTTTAAACTTTACAGTACAATACACTATAGTGCACAATAGGATTTCTGAGCCAATCCTGGAGCCCAGAGTGGAGGGTGAGAGCACGTCAGCCTCACAGCGCTGCTTGACGTTCAAGTCAATATGGGACCCCACGCTCAGACAGAGTCCCCCGGCCCGGCCGCTACATTGCAGCAGGCAGGCAATCCAAACACCCAGGAGCAGTGGTCTGTGCCTCAGTCCTGTCCCGGGTCCTTGGCAGGGCCTCCGTCCAGGTAGATTTTGAGAGCCTTCTCTTTGCGAGGCGAGTAGCTAACACGGTGTCCGGTCTTCAGCAGGCGGCTGCTCTCCTTCTTCATCAGGTCGTTGCGCTCGTCCTCCGACAGATCCATGGGCTCCTCGGTGCTGTCCCTGCAGAGACACAGGTCGCAGCAAATGACACAGTTCTTATTAGGGGGAAGTCATCTCCATCTTGTTAAACGATCAGTTCATCCAAACTGTATTGTGTAATGCGGTGGTTCTCAAACTTTTTCACTCATGACCTCTTAAAATGAGGCGACGCCCACTCACGATCCTCCCCCCCAAATGATGATACTGAGTAGAAGATTTTTAGAATGAATCCAATGAGCCAATGAGGTAACGTATTTGGGTGCCAGGGGATATGAAAGATCGCAACAAACTGGAAACGTTGCCAGATCACACAGAAACTATCTGGATAAATAGACTTCATTAGGGCCAAGAGGGAAAACTTACTCATTCATTTATGTATTTATTTTGTATTTTGGGTGAACTGTTCCTTTAAAGACAATTTGATGGTACCTGATGTCAAACACATTTAGTTGCTTGACTCATACATATCCCAACTCCTAACCAAGAGCAAAGGCAGCTTGAAATTTGCTATTAAAAACTAATGATAAGAAGCTCAGTTTGATTTGGATCTGAATTACAAAATTGGTCTTTTTTAACTTACTAAAAATCTACCACTCTGTATCAAAATAAATTACCATTTAACTCAGAAACTATTCATAATCCTTACATCTATTCATACATAAAGGTCATGGTCACTGTCCTGCTTCACTATGCTCATTTGAGTGAGTCAGATATTTTGATAGGACTGTGAATAGACTATATGTAATCATTTTATCTATAGTCATAGAGATTAAAACAAACTATTACCTATAGAAGACCACGGCTCCATCGTCACAGATGTACAGAGGCCACACGTTGAGGGTTGACACCTTCGGGTTCCAGTCCAAATCCTGATGGATCTCCAACACGGAGATGTCACAAGGAAACGTTCCTCTCCCCTGCACAGGACGGGCAGAGGGATATTCACTCAAAGGTCAAATGGTAAAGAAGGTGGAAAGTAAAGCAACGTAAAGTATAAATAAGAGCCCTGTATCAAACAATTCACCTCACGTACCTTTGCAAACTCCAGGTTTTCAAGAGGAATGCCACTGATTTCACTCAGCTGCAGACAGAACAAAGAATGAATCACAAATGACATTAATATCATTCAGATCACACCACAGTTCCCACACTGTCAAATGTAAATTCCCCTGACTTTTCCATGACTTTCCATAATCTATGTAAAGGTAGCATGTCATTTTTTCCTTGACCAAATTTTTAAAAGCATTTCAGAGGGCTTTTTAAGTTCATCATTCTGTTTTATTCTGAGGGGAAAATGAACATATTTGGCAAATAAATAGATACAGATTTTTTTAAATGAAGACAGACAAAATTCCATGATATTCCATGACTTATTCCAAGAATTTATCAAATGCCCTGACTTTCCCTGTCTGGAATAGCCTTTTCAAAATTCGATGACTTTCCAGAAGTTCCATGACTGGTGTTA
>OMLF01037045.1:36133-68030 GCA_900302615.1 Holocentrus rufus | reverse complement strand
CTGGTGTTAACCCTGCCACATATTTCTCTCCAGTGATGCTTAAATTACAGTTACGCATCTTAGAGTGTCAGTAAGTGCGTAAGATAATCCCAATGCCACACCGCTGTCAGTGTGAACGACAGAGGAGAGACAGGGAGTTCATTAATGTTAACGATTTGAATAATTCATTCAGCGTGAAAGAACACACGGGCGGCAGGACAGTACAACACCTTCTCCTTGAGTTCTTCCACGCTGCTGCTCTCCAGAACCACTTCCTGGAAAGGCTCCAGCTTCATCGTAGCGGGACGCCAACGCCGGGTTAGAACAGCCAGCTGGGACATGGACTTCATCTTTTCTGGTTCTGAGAAACAGACAGGAGACCATGGCTTAGGTTTAACTATGAGAATTAGACATTAAAGACATTAAAATTTTATCACTTACACAAAAATAAGTGGCTCACACATACAAACATCGTCTAACCGGCTCCTCTGATTTATAATATAAATCCTTTATTATAAATACAGTCAAGATGCTCTAAAGTGCATCAGAGTGCACAAACAACATGAATCCCAAAGCCTTCTGTACCAGAAAAATGATAAAGAGGATAATACTGATATTTTCTTTCAAAGGGACCATGGAATGAGCGTTACCATTGAGAACCTCCAGAAAGACCTCCCAGTTGGAGGAAATGTTGATGTCTTCCTCATAGACGTGGTAGTCCAGAAACACTGTTCCCGGGTTCTTCCACGTCTTCTTCCTGAGACGGAACCTGAACACACACACAAAAAAAACCCACAAACAGTTCAACGTAAGAACAACAGTCAATCTATCAATAAAATTTGTGAGTGTTTTACAACATAAGTAAGAACATTAGTGAGAAGAGGAGAGCTGTATCAAGCTGTTAGTGGCAAAGAAACTGAATTGCTATAAACTACTAGTTGGTTTCCAACAAAGCAGGTATAATTTAACATATCCAACTATACAAACCAATAATTTATCCAAAGATCAATGATGTGTGTACAGGCCATGAAGCCCTGACCAGTGATGGTGCTGCAGGTATGAAAAGTGTGAAACCAAACTCTCACCTGTCAATGCTGAGGTCAAGCTTGCACTGCTCTTTTAACTGTGGAAGCAGCTCCTCTTTAGACTGTCTGACAGTCATGCCCTTGGCAAACACCGTGTCCACAAGGAACTTACAGGGCTGGGAAGCAGAGAGACAACAAAACTGCATTAACTATCAATCATTATGATTACAGTATTTAACAAAACAATCTGTACCCATAATGTTGTTTTCCTAACTTAAACACAATTTCTCTTTACTGAGAATTGTGAAGTACTTGGTAGTAAACTACATTTTTTGTGTCAAAGCCAAGTCAAGATTTTTATTAGTTTCCAAGATCACAGCAAAAGAAAATTCATATTCATATTAAGGGGAACCCATCACAAAGATGCCATTTCGTATTTTAAAAGGTCCATGTTCTGTTCTTACCTCTGGTTCGTTCACTAGTAGTTGATACACTTTCACTCTGTATTCACCCTTTTTCAGCGCTCTTCCAAGTCGAATAGTTATCTATGGAATGTAAAAAAAAAATACAATAAAGTCAATACACTGACTCCCCCAACACAAACTGCTGAAGTACAAAATGAAAAGAAAACCATTCTGAACAATAATTTGCACAGACCTTGTTGTCGTCTGAGAAGGATGAGAGAGTTTCATTGAGCCGTACGCTCTCAAACTCCTGGTTGTTGGCGTACACCCGAAAGACCTTGAACTGGGTGGAGGTGACCCCCACGAAGGGCTCCAGGTTCTGCTTGAACGCTGCCAATGTTATTCTCTTGTCCACATGGACCACTAAACCTGAAGAACATGACAACAAACGACAATTAAACATCTCATTTCAGCTGTGTTCGCTGTTCTGTCAATATTGTCCATTTTCATCAATTTCCTAGATTCACTTTGCCACCCCATATTGAGCTGAAAATAGGCATCAGCCATCAGAGGGGAGTTTCATTTTATGTCTAAAACCCTTCTGATCTTCTAACAATTAGTTCTGAAAATAACAGTCAATCAATTGATTAGCAGACAAACAGAAAATTGATTAGAATTTGGAATAAATCATTTATCAACCAAAAATACCAAATATTTATCGGTTGAAGTTTAAGAAATGCTAAGATTTGCTTGCTTCTCTCCGTTTTGTATCATCAATACTTGACAGGGTTTTTTTAGGAGGTGGGATGGGGCTGACTGCTGGTCAGACAAAGTTAGCAATTTTATGACATCACTTCAAGTTGTGGTAACCTGACAGGTAGCTGTCATATTGTTTACATTTTATGGACTGAATGATTAATATAAAAAAGAAAGAAACTAACCAATTGATTAAATCAATAATGAAAATAATCATTTGTTGCAGCCTAGAAATGAAATGCAGAACTTCTTATTCAAGGATGATCTTGCTTTAAATGACCATAAAAAGAGGATTCGTACATTTCTGTGCATCCCCAGAAGCGTCGTCCTGAGCACAAGGCTCCGCTCTGAAGTACAGGTACTGAGCCTCCGCCTTGCTCTTCCCGTTGTCGTCGTACTCGCTGTCTGTGCCGGAGTCTTCCTCAGCGGTGTCCCAGGTCTCTTTCTTGCCCTCGTGGGCTTTGGAGCGACGGCTACTGGTGATACTGTGCGAGTCCAAGCCGTTAGCCAGCTGGATAGGGCCGCTGTCCGCGTTACACAGCGTGTCACTGCTGTGACTGGAGCTCAGGATGTCACTGTCCACTGAGCTGGTGCTGCGGTCGTTGTTTACCTCAGAGTCTGAGCGCTCCTCACAGGCAAATTGGTTCTCAGCGTCAGAGGAGGCGCCTCCGCTGCCCCCGACTGCGGCCCGGATCCGGTTTTCCAACTCTCTATTGTCTGCAGCGGCGCAAATGGAGGAGTTTGAATCGGCCTCCTGGGTAGGGGATTCAATATGTTCAAAGTCGCTAGCGTCTGAGCTTTTCTGGCTGTCACTGGTGCTGGAGCCCTGCTGCTGCTGCTGGAGAGACAGGTTCTTTAGCTTCTCTGTGCTCTCCTCCAGGATAGCCTCCACGGACTTCCTGTTACCCTTTGATCCTTCAAAGGACGCGTCGGAGTCACCTCCCATTTTTTGGCAAACAGTTCTGTTGGTCAAGGTACCGGGAGACTGCTCAGGCAGCAAGACCATGAGTCGGATTGTATTCCCGTGGCGATCCAACAGTTTCCACAAGAGAGAGTCAGTGAAAGTAACCTGGTGATCTGTTGAATCAGAGCTCTCTACAAACACCTGAGGAGAGGAAAACCACAAATCACACATTATAGTCAAAGTCCAAAAGAAAAGTTCAGGTTTTGGAGATATTCAAGACTCTGATACTCATCCTTAAAAGGACAGTTCACCCATTTTGAAAAACCTGGACAGTTAACTTTAAGAACGTTAGCCAGGGGGAGGTAGCATTTTAGCTAGCACTTCCAGCACAGAGAGCCGCTACACAAGAAAAGAGTTCTACTGTTGATTTTTGTTTCGGTCAACTTTTTTTTACAACATTTTGGATTACAAAAGTTCTGACACACATCATCAAACGCAAACTTTGTCTATTGATCAACTGGAGTGGATAAAGGCAGTTATTTTTCAGAATGTTAGCTGGGGGGAAGTACAACTCAATGGCAAGTGGCTAATGGTTAGCATTTGGAGCATCCAGCTAGTGTCTGGTACTCTGTAACGATGAGCGGAAGACGGCACCATCACTGTCCTAACTAAAAGCTAGGGGGTAAGTGAAATAATATCAACTTTTTTTCTAAATGGGTGAACTATCCCTTTAAATGTGTTCAATTCTGAGAATCTTGGTCAGAAATTAAAGAAAAACAATCCAGGGACCTTGTTGCTCCTGAAGAAGCCCTCAGCTTTCAGTGTCTTGTTTGGAACATAGAGGAGCCGAAGGTCGTTATAGCAGCGCTCCAGGACCACACGCATGGTCTCTGCAGATAGCTCTGTAGCCTGGAAACAAACAGACAAACATAAGGCAACTAAAAGCCCACAGGACTGGATCTCACATTCTCACTGCTGTATCAGATTCAACCTAGTCCTATCAAAACTGCTGAATATAACTGGTTGACGGAGCAGAGCTTTGTGCAGCCTCGCTAGTGTAAAATGATCCTCACAGACTGTTCTTGATTGAGTAAGAGATGAGAGAGAGGACAATAAAGAAGAGACATTAAAGAGAAAGGAGGAAAAAAAGAGAAGTGAACCTGTGCAATGAGCTGTTTGAATTCAGTGATGGTCTGGTTCAGGTAAGCCCTGACACTGATTGGAGGAGCGATGGTCTCACTCTTCAGATCCACAACGTGAACCTTCACCATCACCTCTGTACATCAAAGGCACACACACACACCATACACACCATACACAGACACAAAGCACCCAGACATTATGAATAAACACGTTATCTAATTATACATTCACATCAGTTTTTGCTGTTACACATTACTGAGCTACCTTCCCCATGTCCAGACGTGTGCAGATCTTTTGACCTTATGTTATATAAGTTATAAAAATAAAAAATAAAACCAATGTTTTGTGCTTTTAAACCTCGGAATCCATCAATATATTTATATTTCACACACTTGCTATGGACTGATCCTAAAGTTTCGATTAAAAAAACCAACAAAAAACTTTTTATAATTTGCATCACCTAAGAGGATATTTTTAATTTTTTCATTTCTTTGGTAAGTACACACCAACAATGTAAAATAAAATTCATGTCTTGATTTATCCATGTGTTACTTTGACAACAATTCTATATCTTGTAAGAAAACAAAAAAAAAGATTTTTGAGCTAAGATCCCAGCTGCTTATATTTGATGTATTAAGTTCCTGCATATATCCATAAATCAAAAATTCTGTAAAACCAGTTAACTTTTTTGACATGGGTTATACAGTACACTACCATAGGAAGATCATTGGGGGAACCGAGATGAAAACAGTTTTAGTATGTCAAGCAAAATTAGTTTATATGTTGTTTTACTGTTTACAGTTTATCAATGTCAGTTACCACATGAAAAAAGTGAACAGGTACATGAATAGTGCTGCACTGACCTCCAGGTTTGTAAGGCTGGAAGACTTGCTCTGGCCTGCGTGTTTCCAACAGCAAGTCAAACATGTACGAGGACTTGACTCCTCCCAGCAGGAGGCCCATCGGCGTGTCCTCCTCGCCTTCATAGGAGCGCTCCAGGTACTCGTGGAACTCATCGTATTTCACCAAGCGACAGCAATCCAGAGGAACCACTCCCTCCAGCTCCATCAGCTGAGTGGCAAGAAAACACAAATGAGGGCAAGAATAAATGAAAGCTGCACTCATTAATATCTGCACCCAAGCACTGTCATATGATGTTAAGGTTTCACTGTGGATCTGCTAAATCACTTTTCAATTTCCTACTCTGCCATTCTCTCACTCAGGTTACCTTGTAGGCCATCTCTGTTGCTTCTCTGAGAGTTTTATCCTTGTGCACTTCCAGCTTGCTCTCCATCATCATCATCATCTTCACAGGATGCATGCAGAAGAGTTTGATCTGAAAGTAAAAAAGAGCAAGGGATTGAAAATGATTCTACACATGATTAGAAAAACAGAATCAACTGTTTGGAGGAGGCCCTGCATCATCTAATCCTTCATCTAATCCACAACCAGATGAACGGATGTGGAACCAAGTTTGCAGGACGATGTGGCTACCTTGCATGTGTTGCGCTCAATCTCCCTCTGTCTCTTTTCCTGTTCTTCAGACTCTTTCTCCTTCTGAACCAACGACTTTATGTGCTCAGGGAAGTCATCCACAGCTAAATACTCTGCAGATACAACATACAGAGCAGACATTAGCAATTTTAATCTCAATGATGTCATCCTGGTGGAATAAAGATTAAAAAAATGCATTTTTTCCATGACAATAATGATCAAAACATCAAGGTTGTGGTCAAAATATAGGAAACTGAATTGAATGAATCCCTTACTTGCATTCCTTGAGGGATCTTTCAACCTATAAATCAGCATATACGCATTTGTAGAGCTGTTGGGTTAAAAGGATAACTTGTTAGAAAATGCGATGGAATCAGTAAACAAAAAATATTGTTTGACCTATCTTAGAAGGAGCTGTGTACTCGCTCTACAGGCACATGAAGAACAGACTGTTACATGAAAATGTTTCTGAACAAGGCTTTGACCTTCCGTGAACAAAAACCCTCTTGTTTTTCTTCTGAACACAGATGTAAGTCAGTTGCTATACAGCTATTGTACACAGCTCAAAACAGACTCGGGTTCATCACTATTTTCGTTCCTAAGCCCATGAAAGCCTCGTGTAATCAATACATGGGGTGATTGATGGAAGACAACTGACCTTGCAAAGGCACTGGAATAATAGCCTCTGCTCCCTGAGGACCCTCCATATGTCTTCCTGATATCATCCTGGGTGATCTGCACAGTAAACATATACAAATAAGCACTGACAATGATACTGTTGATAAAAAGTAACATGCTAAAATGAAAGGGGCAGGAGGACAATATCTGGCTTTGTTTATTAAGAATGTATAATAATGATGAGTTTTGATGTTAAGGCATTTTGTCCGATACTTTTGAGGTGTTCGTATCCATAATGGGTTATTCAAAGCGCTGAGGCTGACCTTGCTGACGTGCTGGTCATTGAAACTGTACCACTGGCCATCACTGAAGGATTTGATGCAGGCGTAGTAGTGGCCACCCGCGGCGCTCCCCGAATGGACCATGACGGAGAACAGCTCAAAAGTCAACAAACTCTGGAGACGAGACGGGAGAAAATATCATTGTGCGGTGAGGCACAAGCAAAACAAGCAGCTTGTTGGCAAAGTGCTATCATTTTCTTAGTACTCAAAACCCAGAGTGACAGATCTTGACGACAGCTAAGTGGAAGATCACTTTTGGGTTACACTGTGTGTCAGCAGCCGATCACTTAGTGGCATTTCAAAATGCAGTATCAGCCAACTGGCAACGAGTATACAGTATGTGTCAGATTATGCAGCTAGCTAATCAAGAACATTTGTAAGAATATGTAATATCCATATAACTGGCATGTTCCCATGCATCTGACATGTTTTTGGCACCAGTGACGGTGTTTGTTCTTAACACGCTTTCCACAGTGATCAGCTTGGTTACCTTTGGCTTCAACACCCTCTCTGTGCTGCCGGTGCTGTCCAAGCAGATGCCCTCATCCACACAGTCATCTGTGGAAAAATCGTTGCTCATCTGGTCGCTGTGGCAACTGCCTTCGTTCTCAGCCCCGCTGTCAGTGCAGCTCTCTGTCTGAGGCGACTTCTAGAGGGGAAGCCATTTGAATACAGCAATGAAGCGGGGATAATAAAAGCTGGCTGGACATAGTGGTCAATCATAAGCAAAATTATGAATGAATGATCACTTAATTTGAATGACGAGTAATAGGTAACAGATGGTCAATTATATCTGGGTTAACCCACAAAATGTCATCCACCCTCCAGACCACACGATCTGGTGTAAATCAAACACAACACAGGAGTCCATGTTGCTCTCACCTCATCCTCCACATCAATGAACGGACTCATGTCAAGCTCCTCAGGGAAAGTCATGCGGTCGTTGAGTTTGATCCGATGCATAGTGGTGTAGTCAAAGTCAAAACGCTTCAGCTGTAGTGTCAGCAGGTAGGGAAAGTGCAGAAATCTCAGCCCCTGTGCGGAGAGGACATTAATCAGAGAAGAGACAAGTCAATAACAGACTGAATGCTCAACCTCAATCCTCATGACATGACTCCATTTCTGGTTTGCTCACCTTACGGGCATCACATTTTTTTTTGCAGCGCTCACAGAAGTACTGGTTGGGGCCATCCAGGGTTTCCGGTTGAATGAATGCCTGCAAAGCCTCCTCCTGTAACAGCACAATTCAATGGAGGACCATTTAGTCGTAGGCCTAATAAACAATTAGTCTTAAAACTCATCAAATGAGTTGCAAGTTTTGCCTTGGGGCGTCACTTCATAGCAAATGAATGAATGAATGAATATTGTTGTGTCTTTCTGGACAATGTTGAGAAGGAGGGAAACGCACCACACTTCCAAAAGCTTGGCTCGCTCCAAAGGGTCTGATGACAAGTGGGATGTCCAGGTAAGTATCAATCCTCCAGCTCTCATAGCCGCACTCCAGACAACGCACATAATCCTTCAGCTTCCCCTGGTACAGCTGGTTGATCAGGTCAGCCTGAGGGTAAGGAGGCATGAGAGTCAGGCTTCTCAGCCATGCTTCACTTGTCATAACAACACAGTGTTTATATTTAGAGTCTCTGCTCAGCTCTGTTGCCCCAAAAGGCCTCAATCTGCTATTATAGCAGTATGGTGCCCCCTGTTGAAACAGCTGCTGTACAGCTAGTTTGACTTAAAAAATTGTTATCTCTCAAATTTAATGCTGAGCCTCTAATACGTGGGTGTTACATTGGTAATGTCTTGTAAAAACCAACAGCAGACCTGTGTTTTGAGAATAAAAAGTATAACTAGCTTAGTGCTAGCTTCAAGCTCCCCACCTGTTTTGTCTATGCAGTTAACCACTTTAACAGGCTTATAGCATCACACATATCATTATAGCAACTATATCAGCAGTACATTAAAAATTTCCAATCACTCGCACAAACTAAGCTCAGCTGATGACCTCACACAAATGATAAAAATCAAGAGGAGCCAGGGAAAGCTGCTTAGGCCTACATGTGACTCTAGGAGAATGTGAAACTTGAAGCGCAGGACATCCACATTCCCCCCATACAGTAAAAGCCATTTCATGCTTTTTGCGGTCTGCCTGGTCTGTGTAATATCCACACTGATACTGCATTAACTGCGGCATGGGCAGCTGCGCGCAGAGGGTCTGCACAGGTGCACCGCTGGATTTTTATAACCCCGGACAGCGTTGCAGAGGCTACGTTGCGATGACTGGCCGGATCGTTGCTCTAAAAGAAAAGCCGGAAGTGAACGATGCTGCATCGCTATGGCAACAGCTCAGGCTCCGTTCTCTCAAGCCGCTTTAATGCAAGAAGCGTGAATTAACTGACATCTGCGGAGACCATGTGTGCTGTCCACGCTGTAAACACCACAAACACTGAGGAGAAGCATGAATTGGTTTTAAGGTGCACACACATTATGTATATATATATATATATATATATGTATATATATACAGCTCCCCTTGGGTATCTCTCCACAGTTATTGCAAGCCCAACCACTTAAAAGCCTACCAACTTAAAAATGTGAAAACGCATACGATGCTATGGAGCCCTAAAACAAACAGGGGAGCAACATAAAAATTCTAGCAGCCCTGTGCTGATTACGATCGTAAATCTGAGCGAAGACATAAACTTAACCTTGTTGCCTCACGCTTACAATAAGCTGAAAAAAGTTGGAGGAGCCTTGGAGTCCAAAAAGCTCCAGTCAATACCATAAATACTAACAAAGTAGCTGGAACTACTGTGGGAGTCATTTCTGTCAAAATTTGTATTCCCTAAAAATGTTCTGGTGTCTCCTCACCGCCATTTCACAATAAGAAACAAAACAAAAAATATATCTATTTTTTTTTCTTCCTACTGATGGCCTTCCAAATCGTAAAGCTACATTTAAAAAACATTAAAAAGAAACTAACTCTCTGAAAGCAACTGGCTAAGTGTCTCCAAATGAAAGAAGATCTCACTTGTGAGCCATCTTGTCTCAGACCACAAATGTCTATTGATTCTACAAGGAAGTCAGACTAAAAAATGATTGTACTTGTCATCTATTAAGCACATATCCTCAGCAAAACAACACACAGCAACAACAAATTGAGAACACATCAAAGAGTTTTCAGAGGATGCAACTTTTGGCACAACATCAATCTTTGGCTTGTCTCCCTGCCAGTAAGCCAACCTGTGCAACCTGTATTTGTGATGTGTTGTAATATTGTGGTGTCATGTGAGAGTCGGGAAAGGAATTTCCTCTTTGGAGGACAATAAACTCGATCTATCCCTCTGTCTATCTGTCTGTCTGGACTACAAACATTAAATTAAACGGATAGAATCTTTGGACGAACAATCTGCTTTGGGACCAATGAAAATGCAAAGAAAGGTTTTTGGAAGTAGACAGAGGCATTTTTCTGTTTGGTGTTTTCTGTCACACAAAGCAGAAAGAGACATGCAATGGGATTATGGGCCCTGTTGGTCAAAAGCTAATCATGAAGCTCGACAACTTTTCCTCCTCACAAAAAAAGACACGCATGCCAATGTAAGAGGCTTGCTTCAAAATGAATTACAAAAGTTGATGAGTTATGAAAAAGTTAAAAGAGCTGATTAAAGTTCTTTATACAAAAAAAACACTTAAAGAATCTGAGTATATGTAAAATTCTATTCATACATATCCAAATGAGTTCCTGATGGATGCTTTAGGGGATGCAGAACTTTCCCACACTAATCCACACCACCTACAATACAAGACAATAACAAGCAGCTCTTCCTCCTTGCCACTTTGCTTTTTCACTTGAAATTTTAAGAGATTTAGCTAGCTAGTACAAACTACATGTTAATTTTGTCATAACCAGGAGCTCATGTGTGCAGACCAAATGTCTCCACGTACACTGCATCAAGTGTTTACAGTTTACAGCTAACTCCTGAGATCAGAAATAGCTAACCCCGGGGCTTACTGGCCCATTCCTCTTTTCCCACAGTGGGCCCTTTGTTCTGATTGTGGGGGAGAGGGTTCAGACTGGCTGGGTGGATTTGCGTTGTCAAAAGTGTAGGCAGGGTTTCTCGCCCTCTCCTACCTGCTCTGTCTGCTTCCACTTTTGCTCCAGGGCGTCGAACATGACCCTGCACAACTCCTGGACGTCATGCTGCTGCCAGGCTGAAAACACACACAAAAGTACAATTAAGCGCGCAGGCACAGAGAGATGCGGCCGCTATGTCTTTCTCACACAAACAGACACACACATACACACAAGCCATGTGAGTCTATTCATGGGAGAGTGAGAGCGCTCACCCTCGCTGCTGTCCCAGCCGAAGCTTCGTGTCACATCGGTGGTCTCGATTGCTCGTTTCTTACTCGTCTGCAACAGAACGAACAGCCTTTGCAGCTGGTAGGGGATGCTGGTGACTGGGTCCTCTTCTGACTCCTCAAACTCCCAGCTGGAGGAAAGGTTACATACAAGCAAGCGTTTAATGAGCTTATGTATATTCTGGAGTGTGAAGTTCACAAAGACCTCCATGAGCACAGTTCCTTACTTGTACAGCGCATTTCTGAACTCCGGGGTCATGAACAGCGTTTGGAGAAGGCTGTTCAGATAGCAGGTCATAGCTTGGTTGACCAAGCCCACATAACCTGCAGGGGGAAGAGACAAGAGGCGAGGGGTCAGGCGGGGTCACATAACAGGAGGTGATGTCATGTTGTAACAAGCGGCCAAGCCCCACCTGTCTCAGATTTGTTGAGAATGGAGGAGTAGGAGTAAGACGGGCTGCTGTAGTCACTACTGCAACCCGCAGTGCCGTCTCTCGGCAGCGGCCCGATGAAGCGCTCCTGGGAACTGTCGTCAAGCCCGCTGCTGTCTGCTGTCCCTGACTCATCCTTCACATGGAAGAACAAACAAAAACATACAGAGTCAAATATCTTGATGATTGACGAGGAGCCAACCAGAGGAGCCAATCAACAAAAAGTTAAAATACTTGTTTGGTTATTCCTCTACCACTCACCGATGCAATCTGGGGTTGCTCGCCATCTTTGTCTGTGAGCTGAAGGAAATTCCTCTTACCAGGCTCAAACCCAGACTCGGAGAGGGACATCTCACTGCTGTGATCCAGCGGTGCCTGAGGGGAGGCAGAGAAATACTTTGGAAAAAAACTGCAATAAAACATTCACAATAACCATACTGTCTAGAGGCTTTGTTCAGAGCAAAACACAGGTCACAGCAAACAAGGAAGAGGGCGATGGCAGCAAACTGACAAAAGCCATGCTCCAAAATTACAAACACTTCAATGAACATTTTGAAAGCTCTAATAGTTTTCTATCGGCTACGGACTGAATGAGCTCACAAATAGACTTAGGTTCCCGCTGCACTCATTTTGAACAGCTTCTCCGTATTGACAGGTCCGAAGAAAGTAGCTTGAGGCCAACATGTGCACAACACTACGCTACAGCGAACTTTCTGTCGCTCCTCTGGGCGAGCTGAGGAGGAGTGAGCGGTAGGCTGCAGTTGAAACGGCTTAATTCACTGACCTACTCAGTGAGATAACAACAGACACAGCACCTGGGCTTTGGCCTGGGTCAGCAGCGGGATTAACTTGGGCTCAGTTAAGAAAAGGGAGTAGCACGCGCACACACACACACATTACCACACAGAACAAACTCACACTGAGCGAGCGCATTTAGAATACACTCATTACATCGTTTTTTGGGTGCGGCTAAATGAGGATTAGAAAAGAGCTGTGTGGCTTAATGCGGGAAAACATTATTGCACGCTGACAGAAACGGGAGTGGCTGTCCATAATAAAATTAATTTACCAACCATGTCTGATGTGTTTCCCCAGGCGAGGTCAAAGGTGCCGATCACGTAGCCTGCCTTGTGGGCGACATCTTCGTAAAGTTTGGAGAGGGAGGTGGAAGCCGGCAGGTTCAGAGTCAGCCTCTCATTGACCGTCTTTGCATTGGTGGTGTCCTGAATTATACACAGCACTCTGGGCTCCTCGGCTGCATTTTGGATCTGTAAGTCAAACAGAAGGGAAAAAATGAGCATAATAAATTGGCTGCATTGTCACTCTGCACTCCACTTTAAACATATAATATCAGTGCCTTAAATCATGTATTAGAGGGCAGAGTTAGAATAAAATGGTTAGAGCACTCCTAAGGTTATGCTACCAGAGTCATCAACACAAACTCACACCAGACGACATCAGAAAAATAATACCTCAGCTGTGTAATGCAGTATTGATATGGCCTACTGGTTTCTGAAAAAGACATAGCTCAAGACAGAGCTGAACATGCTGACAAATCCAATCAAGCTGCATATTAAACTTGCCAAGTAGAACAAACTGTCACAGGAACACATTTAAAACTTAGTGAGACAAAGTGAACACAGTGCAAGCCCTTGGTGCATGGAAGTACAGCAGACCCCAAAAATTGGAAAGCATGTCGTACAGTAGTGGTAATATAACGTTTGCTCTCATTATGGCACTCCATTTTCAACATGCTAAAAGGATGATTCTTGTTATTTTCAACCTGTGCCTTCATCATGATGATTAATAGTGTTCAGAATTTGATCCCTTACTTCACTGAAGAGCTTCATGCAGCCTAGCTTCAGTTCACTGGGTCCGCTACGGTCAAATATATAACCATGGGGCAAACACATTCTCCAACAAATAAACCCAAAAAGTGATTACAACATGTCCTTTCAACACAATAACATGTACAATGCAACGGAACCTGCTTACATCCAATTTCTGATCCACTGAATCCATTCAATGTACAATGCTGATGTATTATGACGCTGCATTCAGTGCTTACTGGATGTGCAGTAAATGCGACATTTGTTGTAATACAACATGCATGTCAACATCCTAGAGGTAATCACAGGTGATGGGATATGTAGGAATTTTTTTGCAAGTGCCAATATTTCTCATTTATTTCCGATTATTTCAGAAGGCAGGATTAGCATGTCAGACCAATAACTTAAAAAAAATGTTATGTAATTACCTTCCAAAATTTTGTTTATTATTGCCAGTCATCATTATGCATGACAGAATCATGTTCCTAAACCTAATATTCAAAGTTTGTAAAATAAAATCCGTATGGAGTAGCATAATCTTTTTCATAGTTATCTGGCTAAATTTCTGAATCTGTTTTGTTAAGCTTCTTTTCTCACGAATTCAGTAATACAAATACAAGGAGTATGCACAGCAGGTAATCCACCAATGTCAACAGTCACATTATCATTTATATTATTGATATAATGAACCGCACCTTAGAATACCAAGAAATATCTGCTGTACTTTGTTTAGGGTTCATTTTAAATTCATAAATACAAATGATTTTGTATGTGGGCATTTCAAAGACTAAAACACATCAAGAACATATTTGAGCTTAATCTTCAAAAGCCCGTTCTTCCGCTTCTTTCTGACAGGACTTGAACGCAACAGAAAACCATTTGCCAGTAAAATAAACAAGGGAGTGTCTCATGGAGCCTGACTGATATGTCAGCTGGCTACTATTGGCTCATCACAGATATATTGGTACCAGCATGTATGTTGGAAGATATGCAAATAAAGACAGTATATATTTCAGTACAGTACTCTGGATAGCATGAGCGTTGGCAGAGTTGCGTTTCCACAGCTGAGCAGATGGGGGTCCACATTCTGTTAATTAGTTTATTGTTCAGCTGGAAAATATTTTAATCCTCCAGTGCATAACTTTATTACAACTACTTTATTACCAAATTTGATGATCCCTTGCTATAAATGCATGTTTTTATGAATAAAAAAAATACATCAACCAATATATTGTTATGGACATTTTTCTCCCAAATATCAATATTGTTATCGGCCCTAAAAATCCAATATCGGTTGGGATCCTGTGTCTGAGCAATGCTGCAAATGTATCAGATGAACGAGTGCTAAGTAAATATGATTCTTGTTCAAACTGCAGCTACTGAAACTTGTGTAAGAGCAGAGTGTATGTGTTGAAGGGACATGTTTTAATCACTTTCTGGGTTTAACTGTTTGATAGTGTTTTTGCCCTGTGGGTCTACATCAGACAGTAACACACACAGCCACCTGAAGCTACAGCAAACTTTACAGTGAAATAAGTGATGAAATTTGGAACAAAATCAATCATCACGATGACAAAACAAGACCCAGGTTGAAAATGACTGTAATTATACTTTAATAAGTCCATTTCCCATCTAGTTAAAATTAAAATAATGAATAAGTAGTAAAATAATGATAGTAATAAACCTGACTATTTTAAGAATAATACTAAACTTAAGTCTTGAATGGTCAATACATCTCCTCTGATCACTATTTCTGTACTCATTTCAATATGATGGTCCGTGCAAAATGTAAACACCATGCACATTGAGAGCTCTCTCTCTCACACACACGCCAAACACAAGCCAATGCTACCTGAGTAAACCTCTTCATCTCATCAAAAATACTTTGTCGGCAGCTCCAAAATGTACCCTAATAATATATGGAGAGAGTTGAAGGGGGGGACAACATCAACATAAAAGACAAACACCAAAAAATTACTTACACAACCTGCTGGTCTAATTACCCACAAGAGCATCATTTAATTCAAGCTGGCTAGTAAGCCTATACCTAGTCAGCATCCTAAATCCTGGCTGTCAAATTAACCTCTGGGCTACTGGCCAGGTGAGGGGGTGATAATAAGAGGAAGATAATCAGAAGTTTTCCGACTGGTCATTTTTTTTCCTACTACATTTTTGCAAAGCTTGTGATCTTAGCAAAACGTGATTGACAGGTCCTATAAAGAAGCTGCAGCTGACAACACAGGAGTGTATTATGAGATTAAAGGTTATTTTTATCATGGATATAATCACAAGGCGCTGACATGAAGCCACAGGTACAGCAAAGCACAGGCACCATTGTTTTTCTTTGCACCTGAAATAGACTGTAAATGGCAGCAACATAGTAATTTACTACAATGTTTCAAAGTGTCAGGATCCAGTATACATGCCAGGAGGTCTTATTTTCTAAAACCATTACTTACCAGTAGATCAGCGATAGAAGAAGCCAAGACGCTTTGCCAAATTCATCCACAAAGTGAAAGGAAATTCTGTGTCAGGCATAAGGCCAAATCTCAAACACCCATAAACAATCCACAACAAGTAAATCCTGTCGTAACTCTAATGCATGCAACACATTTAGAATAATACTCTATGGACACGCTATGGCAAACACTACCTGTTTGTCAACTATTCATTTGTACCTGCATGACCTGTATTAGCAAAACATATCAGAATACAGTGCTTTCATCCATTCCTTGACTGAAAACTCACCACTGGGCTCACACTGGTCCGACCCAGCCAAACATTTCAGTCAGTAAACAGCAGTCTCTGGAAAGTGTCCCTGAACATGGTAATATTTCTGCCAAATGGTACTGTGTAGGCCTATACTGACTCCATGATCCAGATGAATAAAACAACTACTACTACTGAATAAAGTCCTAATTTCAGCTTTAACCTGCAAATGGTCAATATAGATGACATCAGGCCATCTACAGCACCATGAAACAGCAGCATGATTCACCATCAACCTAATCTACATGTTACAGGGTTGGGTGTGTGAATGTGAGTTTATCATTTGGGGTTATCACGTGGGACACCTCCCATCACAGATGTCTTGTTAAATTAAGTCCACAGCACTACAAGAAGAACCCCCGTCATTGGTCCCACTACCGAAAAAGGGTGCAATCACCCACACCACCCTATCTATACCTGTGCTAAGGCTTATCCCTAGTTCTAAGCATTACGCATTAATTTCTAAATTTGCAGATGGTTTCACCACAGAGCTGAAGTAGTGGAAGTACAGCTGTAAATACTGCATGGGACTTTTTTAGACCCTCACTCTGTGGCTGTGCCGTATAGACACGACTGAGCAAGCCTGGACAGTTAAAATAGGTCATATATTTAGAAACAAATACTAATGTTTAAAATACATTTTAAGGTGAAGAACAAAATTAACCATCGTGCACTGAAATGACTTTACTGTGACTTTATTAGTTTGCTCCTAATAAAGTCACAGTAAAGCCATTTCAGTGTGCGGTGGTTAATTTTGATCTTCACCTCATCACCTAAAATCTTCCTGCAACTGATCAGCACCTGATTGTTAGTAACTGGTTGGGCACAGGGAGTACTGTTCACATTTAAGGTGCTTTACGCTACTAAGTGAGATGATATTATTCTAATTGCAAGCCAACTAGAATAATAGTTGTACAAAAGGTCAGCCATGTATTTTATGGTGACTTGCTGGATTCACATGGAAAGTTTCTGAATCTGGAAACACAGACTTTCTCTTCTAATGCAAACACTTCAGACTACAATGAGGCTTTCTTACTTTACTTCCTTGTTTTGGCTTTATGACTAATCTAGTTATATATCCCAGGATTGACAGCATGTGAGCCATTTAACTGCACGTGTATTTTGAGCCTGTACAATGACTGTTTTTCATGTGATGTGATTCATCATGTTTATAAACACTGGTCTCCTTTGTTAATTTTGAGAGCTTCAAAATGTTTATTTTCAATGAGTATATTAGCGTAATAAACATAAGATGGATGTGTCTGTCCACAAAAACTCTAGACTAGCACTTGACAAAACTGGCCCACACATGCTTGAAAATGTCTTAGCCATTCCAGACATGCACCAATCTCAGATGGATTCTTGTCAAGGGAAAACAGATGCACATAAACAAATAACATCAAATTATATTGGTGACCTTGTAAATGTACTACACGTTACCAATGCATGTTCTGTTCTTAACAGCAATTGTAGCTGTGTAATTTCTAATGTCTTATTGAGGGCCAAAAACAACACTGAAAAAACAACTAAAGGAACATAAAATATAATGCACAGTTGTTGTTTTATTAATAAGTAACTACTATCTGACTATTAAAAGGTTATCTCCTTGTTCAAAGCATAATGCCTTTAAATACTTAATCTCAAAGCCTGCGACTACACTTAAATTTTGTTTAAACTGATGGTCTGAAATGGCAACCAGTAAAAATGTTGAAAGTGTGATCTCAAAAAATTAAATGGGTCTGCTGTGTGATGATCAACTAAAATCATTCCAGGATCTGATTAACACAGAGGAATGGCTGGGGCATCCTGGTGGCCCAGCAGTCTGAGGCATTTGCCATTTTGGGTCCTGGGTTCCGGTCCTGGGTTCATGTCTGCCTGGAACCTTTATGTCATGTTTTCCCCTCTGACTTCTAATTATCCAGAGAAAGTCAACTCAGTATGGCCGCCCTGCTCCACATTCATATAGTTGCATACATGCACACCTGAGGGCTGCACAATATTGCTAATATCACCTACTGTTGGCCACTGAGCAGCTCCATTGGTTAAGTATGTGGGTTGTGTGCCTTGTTCATAGGCACATCAATAATGGTTGTTGATAGGTTATAATAGCATTGCCTATTAGGAAATTCTAACTAATCTAACACATGGCAGGGAACTAACTGATGGATTCCAAAATCCATTCTCTACTTAAGCTGTTTTACCAGCCAAATATGATTTCTGAAATACATGTCTAAACAATGCCTACTCAACTGCCAAAGAGGCCAGTAAAGAAGATAAACATACCACCTTTTCTTGGACTCAAGGCAAGTTAATTCACACACACACACACACACACACACACATACATACATACATATACATAGATATATAAAATGAAGACACACCCAGGAACACAAAACAACAGCTGATATGTACTGCTGGCCATTTTTGATTACTACAGTTTTGATTACTAATTTTGGGATCCATTAAGAGACAAATAAACCCTGGCAAAGGCTACTCAATAAATACCCAAATAAAAATAATAATAATACGTGCGGAGGTATGCATCAGCAAAATATAATTTTCGGCAAAGAACACACAAATATCAACCAGTGACGTATGAGGCCTGACGTATCTCCCTCGGCAACTGACGTAAATTCGACCAAAAAAATACAAAAACATTCGCTCATCACGCTCAAATTAAATTAGGAGTTCAAATAACCCATCTAAATGTTTTCAGCAGGAGGAGTTTCTGAAAAATAGTGAAGTTGGTGACAAGCTTTAGGTCGTTAATGTCAATCTCACATTGTTGACGCTGGCCAGCGTCCACTCACCTTACTTACAGATTCCTAACCTAGGCGCATAATAAACACCGATGGCGCTGACAGTTCCTAGGACTGATTCGTTGTCCATTGATGAAGAAAAATCAATTGATCGGACCGTTAACTAGACATCGTAGGGTTAAACTGGATTATTTGAGCTAGCCTAGTGCACCATACCAATCCGTGTTAACTAGCTAGCCAGCATAGCCCTTTAAACAACACAGCTGGTGCTAGCTTTAAATGTCGCCATGTCAAAAAGTTCGTCGAGGTGGTCAAAATAAGATTGGTGAAAATTGCAATCCTAACATTAAAAACACGAATGAAGTAATGTTAGCTTGCTTGTCAGATACTTCGGAATTCTGACGAGTACCTAACGTTTGTCAAGTTTGCTAGCCCTAGCAACAGCTAGCTAGTGATAATATGCTAAAGTTCCAGTCACAGCTATAGAATTGGGAAAACAAAACTAACTAGTTGACGATCAAGAAGTGAAATTATAACGTTACACGCTTTAAAGATAAAGAATTAATGTGGGCGTTTCGTTTGTCAATTTAAATATACAGTATATGTATATAAGCCTGCTATATATTGGAGTTGTTACCATGATAGTATTAGTTGTTAACGTCAACCAGAGTTAAAAAGCTAGCTGACGACATGAGCTAGATTGTGCCAGCTAGTTGTACTAGCCATTGAACAGTTAGCTAACTAATGTTAACAAATATTGCATTTGTTTGGGCTGGATAATAAAGTTAGCTGGCTAAGTCACTGCCAATCCGTGTAGCAAAACTGTAAAGATTAGAAAGCAAATGTTATGGCTAGATAACGAAGATGTTTACATTTGAGTGTTGGCTAAGCTAACTTTGTCTGAGCTGCAGTAAAACTAGCCGCTAACGACTGTTAGCTATAGTTAGCCTTGTCATCATAGGCCGTCCTACTCCCGTTAAGCTAACTGTTAGTTAGCAGCTGATATTTTGACTGAAATGGTTCAGCAAGATCGCGTACCCGTCAAGTCGTGCAAAACTTGCTCACTGTCGATGTGCTTTATGTGTCAGCAACGACAGCTAATGCCCCAATGATGATTCTACTACTTGGGTTGGGTCCATAATATCCTCACCTCTTTGGGTACGATCTGGTTCTCTTCGCTAGGCACCATTTCCATTTGTACGACAGTTCAGACAGGCATCTATCCGGGCAAGGATGTCAACGAGAAAACTTGACGGCGGTGGACACAGACATGGTTTGTGTTGTGTTTGTTTGAAGTTTGGATGCGCAGATACCAAACTTAAAGTTGCCGAAACTTGCAGGCTTATCAAAGTGATCGCTACACACTTTCTCTGTTATACTACCCAAGCACAAAGTGTTCTGCTATCAATGAAGAAAAATGGCCGGTGTTCAACTCCGCGAGACTTCACCCAGAGAGCTTCCGCGTCACATCCCATCCAGACCTCTGATCCAGACAAGCCTGTGTGTGTGTGTGTGTGTGTGTGTGTGTGTGTGTGTGTGTGTGTGTGTGTGTGTGTGTGTGTGCGGAGAATATGACGTTTTTATGTGCCCATGTTTTTAATTATCTAAAGACAGACAAATTGAAATTCTGTACAGTGATTAAACTTGGTCAAACGTCACGTTGCAAACGTTGATGTCTGCGGGTCAGCGTTTCTGCCAGTCCTCACATTTTTGTTTTTAACAGTTCTCTGTTTTTTTCTGTGACATCCTCCTGCCACAGTATAACAGTTTTGCCAGGATGAATTCAGTGAAGTGTACACTATGGTTCTATGACATATCAAAACAGGAGGAGGATTGGGCCTGCTGACAGAATATGAATAATTAGGCCACTTGGATGATTATGGAGCCAGCCAGATACTCCACCCTGAATCCAGTTCTGGCATCTGCTGTAGGGATGAAGCGACATACAATAGTCTACAGTGTAAAATATATGTAGTGTGTACAGCTGTAGTAGCATGATTTTCTCACTGCAATATGAGAGACATCTACAAATATTTGTTTTTCTGTAATATTGAACTTCTATTTATCTATCTATCTATCCATACCTGATTGGAAATCCTACTATAGGAAAGAGTAATAGGAAATCCCATCGGAACAGTCCTCTTAATTGTTGTTATTTCAGGACTTTCTCATCATTTCCAGGTCCTTTTTTTCTGAATTGGATTTTGGGATCCAATTTCATCTGTACAATGGTATTCCTCTTTACAGCCATAGTTACCACAACTAAAACGTGGAGCCAATGCAGAGCATCCTCTAATAGCTGTAGTTTGCAAGCTGTAGCTTTCACACCAGGCTCCATTATGCAATATTCAGTTTCTGAAACCATAGCCTTAGGAAAACTAAAATAACCAAGCTGCTGATTTAGTTTTCTACTTTTCTGCTGACGCTTGTGTGTATTGCCTAGGGGGCAACTACATTAGATGCATGTTGTTTTGTGGTGTTACCTTATTTTAACACTACTTGGTGAATTGGGCATTTAAGGATGAAGGTTAATGCAGGTAGTCAGAGAGGGAGCTAGGGAGTGGCTGTGGTTGACAAACTAGGGATTGTTTATTTATAGTGTGCTTTATGTTGCACCTTTTGTGAGTGGTATGTTCACTAGTGTATTAATTTTTATCATTTTGAACATTGCTAGCATTTTTGGTCTGACTGAGATTAAATATGTAAATATGAAGTGTGCACTTCATACGACATTCTTCACTTTATTAATAGAACATGGCAATCTTTTCAACACCCACATCTCATGTTTCAGTTTAACAAAAGTGGTCTTTTGTCCAGCTTTATACAGTATTTCTCTGGATCAAAACAACATTCTTTTATTTACTTGTTATAGTAGAAGGTGATTCAATCTTCACACTTTACCATAAGAGCTATTTATAGGATCATTTTTAGTACTGAGTGAGGCTGGTAAAAGTGGGAAGAAAGTGAAAGCCAGGGAGATTTTGCTGTGTTTCAAGGTTTCACACTCTAGGGGTCAGCAGGTACCAAGAAAAAACATATCACATAGATTCTGAATTTCTAAGAGTATCATCTGCCTTCTTGAAATCCTCCTCCTCAAAATTGCTTTGTAAAATCCAATATTCAATTTCATGACTTTGTTTAATTCCAGTAATTACAGTGTACACATTGTAAATGTCAGTAAACCTTTGGCTGTCTCAAATCATATTTAAATCTCAGTCATTATACTGACATGAGTAAGTGGAATGACAGTGTTTTTGCCACCGTGCAGTTAAAATGCTTTGGTCACACAAAAACATAAAGTCAAGCACCTTAATCACCACTTAAATCTACCAGTGCTCGTGGCTGGTGGTAACCAGGATGGTAGGGGATGACTCAATAGCTGAATATGATCTTAAAATAACAAGGACTCTTTTGTGCTTTTGTACTAAGACTGCTGTCCAGAGTCTTAAGTGTGCAGTACAGCCATAAATGTGACATTTTTATGACACACATTCCTCCTCCTTCAATTTCACAAAATTATGTCTAAATACACTGATTTTTTTTTCACTGAAAAGGACAGTATGGTGGTGTAGACAGTATGGTGGCTGTGAGAATTACTGGAGTTTTCTTATACAGAGGTACAGCTTATTGATGGTGTTTCTCTACATGGTTTGCTATGGAAGCATTTGTCCTCTTCAAAATAAGGGCTCGCAACACAAGATGTTTGTGATCACATGATTGAGTTCATTTAGATGGCCAGACCTAAGTTGTATTTCTAGTGGAGTCTAAAAGTGCACATATAGCAATTAATGCAGATAACATGGCACTCAGAGATGATTAGAGCATTTTAGTTGTACTTTGCCAACTCTTTTTTTAAAATACTGTCACAACACTTACTCTCAGAATGACTCATAATACAAGGACTGACAGTATGCCAGTGTGATGACTAAGTTATAAATATGTTTCGAGATTTTGAGAGGTTTGTTTACACTGGCAATCTTAAACACTAAATTTAAACAAATAAAATAAGTTGATTTTATTTAAAATTTCACATTTGTGCATTAGTGGTAGGGTTTGAAAGCTGTTCTCTTGTCAGCTCACACAGGCTCCTATTTTCTGCCAGCCACAGTCCCACCATAAGATAAGGGAGGCTGAATGATTGAAACTATCTTTCTTCAGCAGCTACCACTGAGGTGCCCTTGAGCAAACCAATTAAATCTTTATTGCTTAAATTGAGCTGTTACGTGGTCACCCGGGCAGCTCCCAAATGTTCATCTATAAAACTGTAAAAATGGAGGCTGATGCTGAAAAAGAAGTGAGAGCTCATTCATCCATCCCTACAAATGTCAAAAAGGGAATGAAGGAAGGATAGGAGGGAAGGAAAAGGTTGTGGAAAAATAGAATAATTTCCATACATATACATACATACATTATTTAATCTTATGTCATCCAATGGTTTGAGTTAACAGTTAATATCCTACGTGTGTAGCAGACTGTGTAGTAACTGTGTAGACTGATTAGCAACCTTATTGATTAAGATAATCACAATAACATTGTATAAATATTTAAACCAGAAACTACATACTACATTTGTTTAGTTATCTATGCATATAAATTAAAACATGATATAAACTGAGCAGAATAAATGTTCTTGATGTTCTTGAGAAAAAAAGATTCAAACAAAAGTTGTGGTTTTGCATGATTTTAATCAATGACCAGCATAAGTGATCATCAGGTTGTCAACAACCACTTGGTCTCTTTTAGGGAATGAGGTATTCACAAATGTACTTTTTCTGGCTGCGACAAACCTCATCGTACCACTTTCCTTGTGCAACCACTGAAAGAACAACACAGCTCTCCCTCTTGGTTCCTGTGGGCTGCTTCTTGGAGCGGTCCCAGTTGAAGAAACTGATGGGCATGCTATTGACATCGACATACTGGCCTTCCTTCACTATGTCTGCCACGCCAATCCAGAAGTCCTTGGATCCCGGAGCGCTCCTCTTTGCATAATCTCGCAGTTCATTGTTTTCAATCAGGTCTCGTGGCGTTGCAAGCGTTCCTCCTTGTGCAATACAGTCTTCATTTGCTTCATGGTAATGTTTGGGCTCCTCAATTGTAAGGTAGCACTTCCTGTGAGCTTTGATGCCACGGAGACAAACTGAAAATAGAAAGCCCTTGTTTCATTAGTGCATTGCATTACAAACTGACTGATATTCAAAGCCTTATCATTTCTTGGTTCCTAATTAATGTGCAAAGCATCATTATGGAATTTATTATGCAAACATTTTTTCAGATTTTCTTTTGCATAACATTTTTTCCTCTTGCAAACACATTTTTTTCCACAATATCACCCCTTGAAATCTGATATAATAATGATATGAGTGTTGGTGCCCTCTACTGGTGATGAAGCGTACCAAACAGTTCAATAACTGGTTGTCCAGTTACCAATTACCTCACAACAGTTTCCACACTGCAGTAAAATGACAGTGGTCAAAATAAACAGCAACATTGGGCGAAGGCCAGAATTCACACCTTCAGTACTGATGTAAATTCTGTGCTTTGTAAGCCACCAACAGCACTACTAAATGTAGAATCATTAAGCACTACTAGTGAAAAGTTAATTGTTGTTTTGTAACCAGTGAGGAATGCAGTAACTCCTGTGGCTCTGCCCTTATCTCCTCCCTGAGTCACTGCCTCTTTCATCAGGCTCTGTCCAGTGTGAGAGAGAGAGAGAGAGCAGTACCTGTCTGCAACGCCTGAATCTCTTTCAGTGAGTTCACCTCCTGCCACAGCTTGTCAAGCTGGGACTTAACATCGTCCTCATGTGCAGCTGCATCTCGACAGAAAACGAAGAAAGCCATGTCAGTTCAACACTGGCAGCAAGCATATATTTCTGTCAGTGAGCTCGTATGATGTGAATAGTTACCCGTCTGTCGAGCTGACACAGCCTTCCTGGTGCGAGATGGACGGCTGGAGCTGTAGTGGAGCAAGGAGAGGCAAAGGACCAGAAAGATAGGGAGGGCCAGACGTGCCATGTCTGAGGCCAATGGATCCTACAAGGCACAGAGGTGCACCTTGAAATACTGTGAGAGGAACCAACAACACTGCGGGCAGCTCAATATATACTAGCCCTCTGTATGTCTTTCTTGGTACTCCCCTTTCATTGGCTCACACTATGTTTATTTTTTCCAAACATCAGGAGAAGGATGAAGGGGGGGCGTAAGGGTGGAGTGGCAAATAATGATTTCCCTGTCTCTGTCCATTCATAAATATTTACTTGGGACAAGGTGCACTAAGCAGTTTTCCCTTTCATTTCAAAAACAAGCTGTAAATTCATTGACTGCATCACTATTACAGAGTGTTCTGCAGCAGATTCGGCTCTCTGCCCTTTACATGTCACTTTTGGACTTGCTAAACGGATCCTGGTCAAGTGAGAAATAATGTTATTCCAGAGTGTCAAGACTGAGAAAAAATGTGCAAACACTAGATATGAAATATAGAAATCATATACACTATGTAGAATTACACTTCATGAAAACGGTTTAATTCACAAAGGCCCAATGTATCAAAACAGGTTACTGAAAAAAAAGTGAATTATTAAAAGTGTGTCAGTCATGCAGACTTCCAGTTGCATAACCTTAAAAAACAAAGGTGCTATTAGAACTGCAGAAGTCCAGCTCCCAGCTCTGGTGCAGGCGAAGTTATTTTTAGAGTGAGATGTTGTAGACAGATGGGAGAGAGGGGCTACGCAAGAAAAACTCTGCTGTCTAGTGGATCAGAGGTACCCACTCTGATCTCTTGGGCACATGGGCTTAATATAGAAATACAACTTTTGAAACCATCTAAAGTAAACGCTCTCTTTTTTAGTTGCCCTCAAACTGTGCATTGCTGTGCATTATTTTTGATGCAAAATTTTATCATTCAGGTTATATTTTTCTCCTGAGTGGAATGTAAAATTATATATATATTACAAACAAGATAAATAAGCAAACAAGAATCTATATTAATATAGGGAGTATAGTACTGCAGATAAACTGGTAGATAAATGTGGAGGGACAAAGCACAGCCAGACATCATCATTAGATATAATTGCACCAGTACTATTTACAAGTACTGACATTTCTTGCATTTACTGACATTTCTCTTAATCTAGATTTCTTACGTCAATGACGCAAAGAAACGTCATTTAGAGAATCTGGCTTTCATAATGTTGCGCATTTCCGGTTGAAATAGGATATTGGGGCAGAGCCTAAAGTAAAGGAAGGATCATCATAAGCACGCCACAAATTTATGGATTGTAGTTCACAGTTGGTTTCAATCCAGAGGGATTATTTTATAACCTTTTTTCACTTAATCATATCAAATTTGGAGTATTTGTAAAGGACAAAAAAGCAAATAGCTTAATTTCATAAGTGGAGCACTTCATAATTCATATTTAATTGCATGCCTTGAATTTGCTAAACAGCATCCTAAAAGCTTTGCTTGTCATTGAGTAAGACTTCATTTGACCCTTTGTTAAATCTACTAAGTAACTCTGTCAGTCATTCACTCCCTCACTCTTTCATGGTCAGCCTGTCTGCCTATAAAACATTTTACAAATAAACAGGGAGCGGTATATTTTTTTGAAGACTGCAGCACTGTAGCAGATGTAGCATTTATTATGTGGAAGTGAATGCTCTGGGCTAGGAAAGATTATTGATGACAATGTTTATTGTAAATTAGTGTTGTTGAAACAAAGAAGGGGGGTATGTCTGTGTTTGCTGTATCACAGCACTGAGCCCTCTCTAGTTGTCGTGTGCTTAATTAAAGGTAAAACGGTGTGACAAACAAACAAAGAAACTGTCAAAAAATGTTTTATTTGTTTTTTGTTTGTTTTTACTTAATTTATGCTTAGTTTTTTTGTGATTGTTGTGAGCTTTCAGTGCGGGTTGCAAAGCTAGCACACAGACATTTTGACAGTCCGTAGACACTCCCATCAGATCATGAAGCCAGGTCAGTCCTTTCCAAATCAATAATTATACACAGATTGCACACACACTCATTCCACCCCTGCTATTATAAACCACAGGGAAACGAAGCGATTTTCCAAATGCACTTGGTAGAAATCCTAATAACCTGTTGGCGTTTGTGACAGTAAATTCTACCCATGTGTGTATTGCTTGGACACTGGAAATGTCCTTTGTGCCTGGGCAGTACAGGGGTGTCAGGGGCGTGGCTGCACCCCTGTCAGCAGCACCCCTTTATTGCTTTTTTGTCTTCTGGTTTAGTTCATATGCTTCAGTGCACAGCTGTACATGGTTGACTACATTTTGCACCACATTAACGAGGACAAAGAGTTCACTCAAAGCTTACTTTCACAGCACTTTGTGTGTAGGCTGTGTGCAGTTAGAAAACTTTCTCAACATGAGATGTTGACTTATTAATTTCATAGACATACAAAATTGGGTTTGACTTTGAAAGTGTAGATGAGTCATCTCCCACATAGTAACAGCAGCTTGAAATAGCCTGAACAGTGGAAGGAGGCAACGCCAGTTTCGCCTTCATTGTGGGAGCTTCACGCCTTAACAGTCAAATGATTATCTGGCACTTTATGGCTCATTTGCTGTTGGTTCAATGCTGAAGTGTGTATATATACACAAATGTTGACCATTTTCATATAGGCTACAACAATACAAATATTTTGATTTGATGTTGAATAAGTTATGCATTTTCAGAGCTATGCATTTCTTGCTATTAGACTGCATGAGCTTTTGGTTATAATTAATAACCATTTTAATTTTGAGGATGAAGATTAAATCTTGAATGCACTGATCATCAGTGGGAGCTGAAGACTGATGTAGCTTTTTGTATTTTATAGACCCAATTTTCTTTTATTTATTTATTGGACTTGTTAGCGGGTGTATTAGTCATTTGAGTTATTGTTAGTATTAATCAAGCATACAGTGATTTAAGATATTTCCACTCCTTTTGTTCATATAGTCAACATTTTAATTCACTTTGCCTGCTGCGTACTAGGGAGAAATAATCCAGACATGAGATCTTTGGAGGGAAAGACACACACACATACACAGACACACACAAATGAAAACAGAAACATTTCCATCCAAAACAATCTCATAAACTTTGTCTCTTTAAAGTAACTAAAGCTGACCACTTGCAATGCAAAAATGTCTCCTTGTAATACATTTTTAGAAGTCAGTACAGTTCAGTATGTAAAATTAAAACATATGCAATTTATATTCAACAGTCTGTGTTAACTTTCCATGTACAGGCAGATGTAAACACAGGACTAGGAACAGCAAAATTGTCAAGGATGAGACAGAGAGACAGACAGCAAGATCAGTGATTCAGGTTTAATACAGATGGCATATGTGTGGGTCTCCCAACTTTCCACAGTGGTTCCACCTACAATATATTTGGGGATTCTGACTAATGCTGGCTGCCTAAGAATGTCATAATAACAAACATAAACAGTTATAAATGTTTGCAGTGTGTCTGTAGGCTTGCACCTGCATTTGAGATTCATGATCAGTGCCAATGTAATTAGTCATTTGCTCCCTCTCATATTTCTGTAGATGGCAATGCAAGATCATGAGCAAAGTGACAACAGCAATGACAGCAAAGTTCAAATATTGAAATATTTATGATGATGAATAAGCTATGTGGGTGAAAACAAGGTCAGAGTCTTGTAGGTGAAATATGTGTTGAATGTGAATGATAGAGTGGCAGTGGGGAGATGTGTTGGTTAAAGAAACCGTCAAACTGTCCAGCCGGTGTCCATTTTCATCCAGGTGTCCTCAAGCAAGACAACAGCAAGATTTTTTTCTTTAAAGTGGAACATGAGAAACTGAAAAAACAAAGTGATGAAACATAATACTTGATCCGATTTTTTCATCAAAAACACACAAAAAGTGACTGATTTGTATGATCAAATTTTGACTTTGAAACCTTCAGCAAAATACTTATTCATCAAGTTATTTCTCCCCTTTCAATACCTGGGTAAACTTCAGACTACTAAACTACAAAATCATATTTTTTTAGGGAAAGAATAATAGCATGCATGGATTTAATATGGGGAAAAAAATCTGCACAGTTACATGTAGTTAAGAAGAAAACTCAACCCTCACAGAATGCTTTGCAGATAAATTTATTCAAGTAAACAGAACTGTACTCTCATAAAGTACACAACAAAACATAACAAAACTCAATAAAAATATACGGCCACAGGTAAACCATATTTTCTATATAATTCCATAACTACATTGCTAAACACTTCTTCTACACAGCAGTGTTTTTTCTTTATTTTTTCTTACACTTAAGGCAAGTTGACTATCATAAAAGCACACACAAACACACAAACATCCACTCGCTCTCGTTCACACACACCCACACACCCACTCACAAAACATAACACAGGGACATTAAAACCGAAATGCATGTATTCCAAAGCCTACAATGCATTAACCTCCTTCCCAACTCTATAATAGTTAGTTTCTGTGCATTACAGCTGTCTCTCTTTTCGTCACCAAATAACACTGGTTATGCATTAATACAGTTTAAAAGCAAACAGTATTTCCCCCAGCCATTTGTTGTTTTTGTTTGACTTGATACAATTTTTAATTTTATGATTGCTACAACTGACAGTATCTACTTTTTTTTGTTTGTTTGTTTTTTTACAATCACATTAAGAAAATACTTCTTTACGAATACACTGGTTTACATATCGATAATACAAGCATAGTTATGAATAATTCAGATGGCTGATCTGTAATCATTTTTCCAAGTGAAAACAGCAAATGACATGCTTGATGAGCAAACCTGAAGCAGCGGCAAAAATCAAGTAAGATGCGAGTGAAAGCAAAAGCTACTAAGTGCAAGTCAAATCTGATGTTTTTACTTGAGCACGTAATGGAAACTGATCAGCCGTCTGAATAAATCCGTCTGTGAGGCAAATGTATTCCTTGTTGGATTTTCTTTTCCTGCGTTTGACGAAACACCTCAGAGATTTGGAGTCATGCAGAGGACAGCGTACACTTACTTTATGAAAGTAACAACTTTACTCGACATCAACATGCTGCCTTTATACACCAGTTCATTGAAAAAAATAGTCTTATGGCACTTTTATTGAGAGGCACCAGCAGGTAAACATTAACACTTATACAGACACGGAAAGCAGAGAATCCACAACCTTTGTGGACTGCATACAGTCTGAATGACCACTTTATTGTAAGGCAATCTAGAATTTGATTTATTAAATGGTTTTATCTATTTTTTTGTTATATCTATTTAATTATGTTGCTCAAGATATTGACTTGTAGATGGAAACACAGCTTTTTGGAACTTTCTCAACCTATTATAATTCATAACAGTTATTTTACCCTAGTGTTAACAAACATCGCAAATTTTGCTGCTTGAAGACAAATATAAAACTGCAAACTGTCACACAATGCCAGCTGATGTATCAAAAGTTACGGAATCAAATTAAATGGAAATATATGCGTTCATCCCAACAATGAAGACATAGCTTTAGTCTGTCTGAAGATGTTTTGAGTTTTTAGGTGGTTTTCCTAAAGCAGTATATCGGTTTTTCATAATCTCTGGCAGCTAAAATATTTTTGTTTAATCTAAACCTCAGGTGAGGAATGTCTGTGGAGTGGACACATTTCAATTATCAAAATGCTGTATGTGGTGTTTATTTTGTAGCTCAAAGGCACTGGTGATCCCATAATAATAAAATGTTGGCATTCAACATTAGTGTAATTCTGTAGATATCTACACATACTTATGTCCTAACGTTCCTGGTTCATACTATGCATGAGGGAGCAAGAGAAAGCAGTGATTTTCTTTTTTTTATTTCACTCCCATGGCCAAATGAAGGAACACCTGGACTGATTTCCTCAAACTTTAGTTAAAATTGCTCTCAATTGCGAATGCTGAGGGAAAACAGTACAGCACAAGCACAACATCTCACTTTTTTTCTTTTCCCGTGAACCATCAAGACAATGAGCATACGCTTGTTATGACACCTCTTTGCTTCATTAACTGTCTCTTTTAGGCTCGCTCTTCTAATAGCAATTCAACTCTTTTATATGCTTGTTCAGGCCACTGCTAATTTAATCAACTGCTGCCATTTAGAAAGTCAAGCAAATCAAGAAATTGGCAGATGCATTCAAAACACTGAAATGGGCACTAAGGTATTCCCACTATTAGAACTACATTACATTACTTAAAATATTAGACTGGGAATGGCACTTTTTCTGGCTATTTTGACAAAGGTTCAGTATTCTATGGGTCCTCATATACTCAAAACATTTTACCTGACCAAGTAGCTGAGAGACAATAGACAACAAACAACAGACACATGCACATTTATGCATACATACTGCACAATACTTGGAGCTTGTGTGTGGTTCTGATCCTCTGTGTTGAATCTGTGTAGAAGTTTACTCTCCAGTCTCTAGACAGCATGCCGCAGTACCGTGGCTCTATTGGATGAAAGGCATACGCTCCTTGTTGTCATTGTCACCTTCAGGCTCCTCTTCTTCCTCCCCTGCTTCACTGGTCTCTGTGCTGTCACTAGCCATCTACAAACATAATTAGCCCAATATCGTTTACTAAGGCGCCCACACACAAAATATGAAGGAAAAATAGAACAAACGGCAGTGTGAACCAATATTCTTCTACTAATGAGCACCTCTATGCAGGGCATGTACTGTACATTGAACATGCACGTCTATACATCTAATAGTTTTCTAGGTTTGATGTGGAGGTTACCATGGAAACTACTCCTGTAAAACAGAGGGAATCCCTGCTTATTGCTCCCTTGCTGTACCTGAAAATGTAAGCATTAGGCATTTTACTACTTTCACGAAATCTCAGGGGTATTTTAGGGGCTTTCCAACGGCACAAAAAATCACAGCAAGATAATCGCGCCACAGCTGGGGCCATCATGGTGGTCCACTGGTGAATTAAATTAAATAGCTAAATATATAACAACCAGGACAGACGAAGAGAGAGGTATGGAAACAAAAGTTGTGTGATGTGGGTTTGATTTGCTTCCAAATGTATGCTTCTGTGGTACAGTTATTTTTCTTTTAAACACAC